>CAKKOB020001931.1:3929-16739 GCA_918844115.2 Phlebotomus perniciosus
TCGATCGTGGAGAATGCAATCAGTCGACACAATGTATCAACAATTTCTCATCACACTACGGATGCTTCTGAATACAGACCGTGGCCGTATAAGCCATCTGAGGATGAGAAACAGGGAGAAAGTCCACGCAATACCATCTCAAATGCTTCCACATGGTCAGAGAGGGTGAAATTGCAAGAATCGCAGCGGGAGGAATCGACGAAGGGATTGGACTCATTTAAGACCGTGGATGGGACAGCACAATAAATAATACTCACTCGCCAATCCTGCTGATCTGAGATGCGCTTTAGGAATGCCTGAACTGTATGCTTCCCCGTACTCTTGGTCGTCATCCGTCTCACCAGTGCACTCCATCTGTGAAGGGGCGTTGCATTGCGATTCACCAAATCATCCGTATGAATTAACTCGATGTTCAAGTTCTTGGCAAATAAATCTGGATTAGCATCATCTTGATTCATGCTGAGTGTCAGGACGAGTTTCGAGTCATTCTCATTCTGCATCCGCCACTTGATGTACTTGTAGTTGCCCAGGTGAGTTGTGATGACTTGCAGGATGTTGGCTGTCTGGAGAGCTTGTCCGGCAAACTGGGGAACATTTCCATTCTCCGGTGAGAGAATGTTCGTGAAGTCAAATATGCTTGGGACGATTTTCTTGACACCCACTGATAGTTGAAGTTTTGTGCCCAAATCACTGATATCCCAATCCACGACAGACACAGATCTATCGTCCTCGGACTCGGTGTAGACAAACTGATTAGAGGGTCTGGTATCGGCGTCCAGGAGCAGAAACTCCCGAATATTTACGCTCATCCTTGACTTGAGAGCAAATCCACTTTTTGTCATCTTAGGGCGGATGAGACTCATAGAAATATCCCCGGCTATCATATTGAAGCTCACTTCACTGTTGACTGGACTGTAGCCAAGGAAGCCCTGGTCCTGTTGCACTTGGTGTTCGTAGTTGAGGAAGGGATTGTAGCTCCTCGAGAGGCATGTCGCGTAGGAAGAGTATCTCATGTCGATCTGATGATTTCGCATTGTTGGATTCATATGGATTGGGAATGTTATGTTTCCTCGAAGCGCCGTGGCTACTGTACTCTCAATCACCACTTCAGCAGGAGTTCCCAGCACCGTTGGCACAGAGTATCGATTCATGAAGGGCCACCGAATTGTCTGCATGTTTATGTGAGTCTCTCCCATGATGATCGTCGTGAGGCGGGAAATTACTGAAGTTAAAGAAAAGTGTTACAAATTGATCCCCCAGGAATTCTTTGAGTTTTTATACTCACTATCCCCATCCGTGAGATTCATAACAGTCGTTTGATTGATGTAGTAAGACAGCACTGCTTTTCCCTCCACATTCAGGATGAACTCCAAATGCAGGGGAGTTTGAGCGATCGGTTGCAATCTCATGCCATTAAGGATGCTCCTCAATCCATCAATGTCTTCAATCGGCAGAACAAGTTTCTCTATCAACTCAGCCAAGCCTCTTATTTTGATAAACACCTTCAATGAGATCAGAAATTATCAGCCTAATCACTTTCTCCAAGACAAAATAAAAAACTTACAGAGAATTTTCCCGTATACTTCCTCAAAGATTCCGTATCCAGTCGCAGGTAAACCACTTCAGGGATGTCCGTCTTGTCATCTAAAAGAAAAAGATAATTAATTTTGGTTGCAAATGGCTTTTTTACCAATTGATTATCTCACCAGCAACCAAGAGAGATTGAATTCCCATGCCAATAGCTGATTGATGAACAGTTCCATCCATGTAATTCCCTGTCCAGTATTTCTTCTTTGATTCTGGAGGAAGATGGCGAGATAGGAATCCCATCATGTCCTTCCTGAAAAATCCATAAAATTATCTTAAAATGCCCAATCCCATTAATATCTCTAAGTCTTACATATTCTCATAGCAGGGATGAGTAGTTTTCTTCAGTCCGAGAATTGTTGTTCTGTAGAAATTCCTCAAATGCGGACAAGTATCGGTCAGCATGAACTCATGAATACTCATTAGACGAGCCGGAGATGGCTTGGACATGAGCAGTTGCATCATAGCTGCCACTCTGAGCTGCAGAGGAGCTTCTCGAGACTCGAGAATTGGCCAATAGAGCTCGTAAGTCTTCTCTGGACGCACATGAGCCAGGGAGAGAGTTGACCAAATGGCCAGGAAGCGAATATCCGTGTTCTGTGGATAATCACCTTTCACTATTGGCTCGAGATACTCAACCACATTTCCCAGTTCCAAGTTGCTCAGCGCCAAGAGGTACAACATCTGTTGCTCATAATCTGGACTGTCTGTAAAATTATCAAGCATAAAGACATCAAAACCAATAAATCAAAGAGATTTCATAAAAAGAAACTCACTGAAGAAGAGATCAAAGTACTTCTTCACGTATCGCTCAAAGACATCCACAGTCATCTTGCCGCCAACAAAAGTATGATGAATGAGGGTAGCATAGCTGAGAACAGCCGCCTGTTTAACATCCGGTCGATCGGAGCCCAGGGACAGGAGGATTTCGCACTCCCTCACCAGATCCTGACTCATCTCGTCAATGTGGAAGGGCAAAGCCATAAGGAGCTGAACAGCCGTTGTGGGTTTTACACTCTTCTTCACCACGAGATCACGCGTGAGCAGAACCGAAGCTCTCGTGCCCACACGTGATACAAACTCAAAGAAGAGATTCCTTATCGTCTCCTGCCGATACGATGTGCCTATGTCTATCTCCTTGAAGAGCTTCTCCAGCGCATCGAATTCCATGAAGCCAATCACCCTGAATGTCTCAGCCACGTGACTGTCGATGGGATCTTCAAAGTCCAACTCGGCGGCGTCCAGGGCGTCAGTGAGGAAGTTGAGTAAGTGGACAACCTGTCGGATCTGGTGATCATCTGTGGCGGTGTTCCTGCCAGCTGTTGGATCTTTATTGTGATTCACGTACTCTAAGGATGTGAGCAGGAGTTTGTCAACGTCCAGAGAAATGGACTTTGGATGCATTCGCTCCTTCACGAAGTTCACTTCAAGTCTGAAAAGGGATTGAATATTATTACCATTTTGTCCGTGTGTCTGTCTTTTATTTAGATTTAGCTAGAGGCAGAACGGTTGCAAATAGAGACTTCGGGTATTCGAAGACCCCCTCCCCCCTAAAGTGAACCCAGGGATTATAAAAAGCCAATAATTTTCCTAAAACCCGGCCTTCCCCTATGAAAACACGTTTTTTGGAATATCTCGCGAACTAATCCAACGATTCTTTAATTTTCACATATTCTGTAGATTTACTAGAAACACATTTCGTTCATAGATGTCAAGGTCGTACATCGATTGCGTCAATTGGATCTTCAAGGTCAAGATTTTTAAACGACCTTGAGGATTTTTTTAAGCTCAAATCACCTTACTTTGCGCGCACTTTCATATAAACTTTACAGATAATAGAAACTCACTCTGAATTGATGTATTGAGCAGATCCTGTGGACTCGAAGATATTCACCAGCGTCACTCCCTTCACATTAGCTTTGGCCACAAACACCCCAGAGTTCTTATTGGGTTTCAGCTCGTAGAATCCTTCATTGCTCACCACTACCTTACGTTCCGTGTTTTCCAAACACGGAACGTTCGGCACATTGATCCTCCAGTGATGGATTCCCTTTCCGTGTGGTGAGCAGGAATTCAGATCCACCGTCTTTCGCACCTGCCAATGGGTGGTGCGATTCGTCACGAGATAGCTAGTACTGCAGAATCCATGCAGTCCACCCTCATTCATAGTGAAGAGACCACTCTTCTCCACCTGAAGCTGGAATGTTGAGGCGAATGCTCGCTTGAAATTGGACGTCCATGCTTTCTCCTTTGCATTCACGGCCACATAGTTGATAGCACCATTGTTGGCAATGATTATCTTAAACGGTGCCCGCAATTCGTCCGACATCCACATTCGTTTGGGGTCAGCGTGTTTTGGCGGGAAGATATTAACTTCTCCATGTGGCGTAATCTGTGAGAAGAAAAAAAGTGCCTCAATCACAAACACTCGCGCCTATCGAGAAGTGAATGAAGCAAATGTGTTGGGATCAACTTGAAACACTCTCTCACAGATTTATGGTGGACGAGAGGAAATCGCATTATCAAAATGGAAATATTTCCTATCACCAATTCTCACTTGATTCACTGCATGAGAGAGTATTTCAAATGGTGAAAGAGCGAGAGAGAGAGGGAATTGATGAAGTCATACCCAAGCCGCTAAGGTTGTGGAGTCAATTCTCTGCAATTGAAAGAGTCCTGTAATCCGCCACCAAGTGGGATTGACATTGTGTTCGCTGTTGCCCTCACGAGCTCCAACTTGGACACTTCCTGTAAAGTTGTACACATAAACTCTGTTTGGCTGGAAGAGATTGAATCCCTCAGATAGTCCCAGATGCGATATATCTACAGGGAGAGAGAGAGAGTCACAAGCACTTCATATTTGGACAAAACACACAAGATTTTTAGATTTTATCTTACAAATGAATAATAAATAATTGAGGCGAGAAGAGGCCATGTCCTCTCTCTGAAGAAATCCTCGAAGCACTTATACACAAGAATTACAAGAACTGAAAGAGAAAAGTTGATGGGGGAGAGATAGGAAGCGACAGAGTCACCCAGTTAGGAATTTCGGTTCACTTCCCGTCGACGGTCACACACAGACTGAAGATATTCACGAAATTCTTCTCCCGAGAGGCCACAATATTCCTTCACTCCAAATACAATGGAAACACGTGATAAGCTGGCTTGAATTTTGTGATAAAACCCGGGAAAAAGGCTATCGCCCCATTTTAACCTTTCAGCAGAAAATAATCATCTGAATGTCTTTCTCTTTTTGCTTCCTCAACACCATGCAATATTCTCAATAATCCCACTGGGTGGCTTTTTCCCTCCATGCACTTGAATCTGTGTTTGTGTGATATTTCCACTTTGGACACTCGTTCTTTTTTTTCTCTTGCTCTATGCGTCTTCTTCCTGACAACTCCGCATGATTCCCCAGTAACACTCACTCTCTCAGCGATAGATAACGAACTGAGAGAGCATCTTCACTGGACACAGATAATAAATACATTTGCATATTTCATCAGTCGCCATACAGTCTCGAGCAGATTCGAGCAATTGACGTCAAACAGATTGTGCCCCGCTGGACCCTTGATGAAAGAGAACATCAAGACGTAAGAAAATGCGTCTAATCGTCCAAAGCGCTTTCAACAAACTTCTTAATCAAAAAAGTTTGTTTAATGCTCTCAAATATTTCTGGTATATACAATGTTGAGAAATTAATGTTACTCTGTAAATGAACTAGTATATATGGACATATTTTTTTCTCCCTTTCTTCCTTTATCTCTTTTGCACTCTTATCATAGGGTTGTGTGAAGACTATTTAAAATTTTAACAATCTTCTCCATGGAATCCCTGAAAAAGAAAAGTATTTCAATTAGTCACAAATCCTCAGAGAGCAAAAAAACACCTCTAAAACCTTCTCACGAACTCACATGTGAATGGGATTCCTCTTGTCCAGTTGATTGGCCACAAGTTTGAGGAATTGTACAAACATATCCATGCTGGGATTGAAATCACTGCTCTGCGACTGGAGCCACACTCTCGGCAGAGTATAAACAATCACGTGCGCCTTCGCGATAGCGTCTGCCGGTGAGCAAACGCGCATCGCGGACAATAAGTAGCGATTGAGGAGTGACGATATCGCTACCTCCCGCAGTGACACATCCGATAAGATCCCCTGCCAACTCAAGATGTTCCTGAACAACTTCAGTCCACTGCAGAATTGACGCTGGAAGAATGACGTCCTCGCATCTTGAGATCTACAACACAGAAAAATTATTTAATAGACTCTTCGACAAAGTGGAATAAAAAAAAACATAAGAGAGGATACTAACTGCTTGGGAAAGATCGGGATGAAGACATCATTGTCCAGAGAGGCTTTGATCTTCTCGAGAATGGCATTGAAGAGTGTTATGAGTGGCTTCGAACACGGCCTCAGAGATGGATAGTCATGATAGAGACGATTAATGAGTCCCACAAGTCTCAGAGTTTGCGATGTTGACATTGGATCCCAGCAATTCTCAATTTGTTCTGAAAGAGAACAAAAGTGCGTGATAAACCCCTTTTGTCTGCCTGACTTTTGGGAGCTGTGATTCTTTTGTGGCAAACTTGAAAAGTTATCAAATTTGGTAAGCTTAATCGGTCAAAAACATTCCCCCTGAAGTAAATGATTAAGTGAGAACTTAATTTTGTGACAATTGTTGTGTTTTCAATTGATTTTTAATTCACCCTTAAAACTTCTAACCGATTGTATAGAAACTTTGATATTCATCTAATCAAGTTGTGAATCTTCCAGATTCTCAGTTGAAATCTATAAATTCTCTACTATCGTTTCCATCTGAAACCTTGAAATGATAAGAGCTCGTACCATTGTAAGGTCTTTAAAATATGATGTAAAATATATTTCCTCACAATCTGAGGGAAATCTACACATTTTTGTGTCATGTAGCGGGGGAGCATCAATAAAAGACACTCTTCAAATAAAGTATACAGAGAGCAGAGGAGTGATAAGAGTGCGTCAAATTCTCATCACTTTATTGTGCAGATCACAAAAAGATGGAAAAAAGCGAATGGGGGACATTTTTCTACTCATCTCCCAACAGTGTCCATCAAACACTCATCGAATAGAGTTGATTTGTGCACGCGCATTGAAAGGGATCGGCACCTTTAGCCCAGGAGGACACCCGCAAAAAGGACTTGACGGAATTTGTGATTGTTAACAAAAATAAAGAAATTGAACAATGTTCAAACTAAACGCGATCCTCATCATTTTAGTGGTGTTAATTACTGAACGGGTCGCATCACAAAATACAACAAGTAATGCTACCACCATAATTGTGTTCAATATTAATCGACCTCTAGTGATCTCGTGCAATTTAACACTCCCGGAGATTAATGGGACTCAAGAAATTATGTGGTACAAAAATGGTACAGCCGTTCAAGACGTCGAGGGCCTACAGGATCGCTATCAAGTGATTCCCGAGGAGCAGGTGTTCTTCATCGAGCGCACCCATCTGGAGGATCATGGTGAATACACTTGCCAAGTCAACACATCATTGGTATTTCTCGAGAACTCCTTCACCGCCGTGGCGAATGTCGCCGCGAGACTCACGAAGAACACCCAATTGATCGAAGGTGAAAACCTGTGGCTTCACTGCCGTGTCACCGGCACCAATCCCATCGTCAGTTGGATCCTCCCCGAGGGCTTCAACAACACCGAAATCTTCAATTCAACTGATCGCGTGCAACTCTTCGAGATGGACGGCGTACCAAATTCCGCTCTAGAGATTCTTGACATTCGTCTGAATGAACGAGGAAACTACTCTTGTGTCGTGAACAACCTGGCCAAGGGCTTTGAAGGCTATGCGGAGGCATCGGCATCCGGAATGGTGAGAGTTCGATCACATTTGGCACCTTTGTGGCCAGTTGTGGGCATGGCGGTGGAATTTTTCATCCTCTTCGTCGTTCTTTATCTCTATGAGAAATATCGCGATCCTGAAGATGTCGATGATGACAGTGTGTGTGATAATATGCCACGAAAAAAGAAGAGTCGCAAGGATTGAACATCAAGAGAGATTCCATAGAGAGCTTCCACACAAATCAATATAATGTAAATTATAACTGACGAAATAAATTAACAACAATTCTAATGCATGAGTCAAGATCATTTGGTTGAAATTTCAACAATTCTATCAATTAACCTTTCAGCGGAATTTGTATCATATATGATTATGTAGAAAATTGACAATTATATTTTGGACTGATTGTGTTTAGTGGTTAATCATTATGGTAATTTAGGAGGTTCTAAGTAGGGGTAAAAGACCACGATACATATTTTTTTCCATATTCCCGAAAATCAATGAAGTAGGGTTTCTTTTCTTTATTTTGCTGGCTAGTTGCTACCCAAAATATATCAGAAAAACCAACAAGAATTTCCCCAAAATTCTTGCATAAAGTTAAGGGTTAAAATTCTTACACCGAGAAAATGTGGAGCAAAATCAGTGCCGAGTACAATATGGCATAAAATTATCTTGCGCGCCGTATTTATAGTTGCAAATGCGAGGAATGCGGCACAATTGTCATTTTTATGAGAAACATAAAAATCTCCTCGAGATAATTAGAAAACCTTGAGAGTTTATGGAATTGTCAACTGGATGGCTAACAATAAATGTGACAATTTTCTATGGACTCACCCGTCAGCTTGGGCAGGATAATTTTCTCCATAAGCACCGGCACAAGAGTCACATCTGGATCTATCGACAGTGACTCTTCCGTCTCCGTGTCTGAGTAAGCATACATCATGCAGGCCGAATACCATTGATTCTTCTCAATGTCTGGACACTGACCCGCCAAAGGATTCCACGTGATCATCTGTAGACGCACGAGTTGTCCAATGATCTTAGGCAGACAGAGACTCACGTATGCGTCTCTGTAGGCGGCAGAGTCTGTGTTCTTCCAGGATTGAAACTTGAAAAGGATTTCCTGTATTTGGCAAAACTCATCGGCCACATCGGCGAAGAGTGCCTCCGCCTCATTGCTCAACACCTCCAACTGTGTCTGATACTGTCCCAAATCATGATCAGAGATCTCATCATCACTCGACATCCCATCCAAGTGACTCTCATTCATGCTGCTTCGCTCTCGATCTCGCCTCCGACGCGTTCGACGTCCCTCCCGTTCGGCTGCTCGACGAATGTGCTCCTCATCCTCACCCTTTCGACTTCCACCAGGCTCTGCAAGAAACCCCCCAGCAATTAATAAAGAGTAAAACTCTTGGCAGTCACGCAAAGCATTTTCTCTGCACTTACTCGAGGAATCGGATATTTCCTTTGCTTGGTCACGAATATCCTGCCGACGTCGCTCAATCAAGTAATTTGCATGCTTCGCCATGAGCCCAATTGCCCTCTTTTCCAGCTCCACAATCAGCGGCACCTGTTCAAGGATAAATCAAGTCAATTAGCTCAAGCGACAGAAACTAATCATCTTTGTTTTTTTTACACATGGGAGAGGTGCATGAGACATAAATTCAAGAGACAATTAAGATATAATTTTTTAGAGATTAAAAAAGAGATATCGTCCAGACCAGTACTGAGTGAGAAAATATTACCTTTTCGTCTAAGCATTCAACCAAGTCTGAGACATACCCACGTAATTCTTGATAGAATCGATATTTGGCAGCGGCAACGGGTGCTTTCTGTTCGCAATCAATCGCCTCAATCTTCATCATCTTGATCTCTGTTGTCATTTCCTCAATATCCCGCTTGTGCTTTGCACTGAGATCGGACACTTGACTCAATCTCTCACGCACTTTCTGCAGGATCTCTTGAGGCATTCTCGGTCCACTGGACTTGCTTTCGCTCTTTGCCGTCGCCGAAAGCATCTGCTTGGGCTTCTCCAGACAATTGCGAGCATAAGCCTGCTCCAGCAGCGCCCCAGTGGACATATTCTGTTCAGCGGCTTGAACACTCGCCGGCTGAATCATATATTGTGAGAATACGGCTTCATTGTGTGCCATAGCCAATTGGCTGCCCGTCACGCCTTTGCGAATCTGCTGATTCTCCCACTCATTCAACTCTTGGTCAGAGTCATCGGACATTTCTTGTTGGACTGAGTAGAATTTTTCGCGACGTTCTTCGCGCTCTTTAACACCCGTTATCGCCGACATGTCGATGCGCTCCTCCTCATCTGAGCCATCATCATCGGGATTCTCCTCGCTACGGCGTGGCTTGGCCTCCTCAGGCTTCTCCTCGACGGGAATGAATTCACCTAAAAGACAAAAATTATTAGTAAATTGCAAATTAAAGAGAGGAAAAATTCTTACCCAATTCTCTGGCCTTTTGTCTCCTCTTCCTGGCCGCGTGAATCATGGCAGCATCAGGAATTTTTCCACTCTCCAGAACTTTCTTGAAGCTGTCCAGAGGGGTGAATTTGTGATTTCCCGGCTGAGGTGCCTTCTTATCTTTGTCTTTTGACTCCTCCTCATCCGACGACATGTCATCGCGTCCAGCGCACAGAGCAGCTCGCCCATTGAGCACCATGCCATCAGGTTCTGTCTTCTTAATGACAAGCTATAAGTTGAGAGATAAAAAAAGAAGGAAAATCAAGTTAATTTCACGCAATCAACAGATGGAAAACCTGAAAGAAAAACTTCTTTTCAGCAGTTTTTATGGAGGATAGAAATAAATAAATAGACTAAATTGATTTATTTCTATCCCGAATGGAGAACGTGAGGGTCTTTTGATCAAGTGCATTATCGCTCAGACAATCAATCTAATTGGGGATATTCTTTGCACACAAATCCGTGGAAAAATGTAGAAAATTGATAATAATAACCTTACCACAAAGTCGTCTGTGCGTATTTCGGTTTGGATACTATTGGAATTATCTTTTAATTCCGTTTTAACTTTTTCTTTGCTATTTAACTCGTAAGGAGTTCGTGTGGATGACACTGTCGGAGATTCAGTGATCGGATGAGCAGGTGCACTGGATGCCTGTTGTCCGGACACAGACGCACTGACATCCGATCCGTGGCGATGCTTCTTCCGGCGCTCCTTGTCCAGCATCTTCATGACCTTCTTGCTGTGTGAAGACTTCTTCACTTGGAACACCTCCTCGCCCTCTTCTGCTTTCCCGGCAAAGAAAAATTAAAGACATTTTAGGAGAACGTTTAGAAGACACCCAGCCAAAATTTTTTTTCTTACCTTCATCATCAAAACTGAGAAGTGTGGGTTTTGCTGATCCCTTGTTCTCTCTGCTCTTCTCCTTGTCCCTCTTGTGTTTCTTCCCATGACTGGTCTGATCGCTGGATGTGATACTCCTCTCGGTGTTTGAATCCTTCTTGCCCCCAACTCCCTCCCCGTTGTTTTCAAGATCATTCTCCTCGTCCTCGTAGCTGCTAAACACTCGCCGCTGTATTGGCTTCTTGGGCTTGCGGAACAGCGACATTTCTCACGCAATACACTCTCCAATCACTCCTGCACACAATTTGCTTATTTTCAAGCTGAGAAATGACGAAACTATTGAGTATTCAGCATTTTTCAGCGGCAACTGTGTCCTCAATCGCACTGCAGACTTTTCAATGGCGTCGCCTGGCGGACAAAACATCGACAACCTGTAAAACATTGTCTGCTATGTCCGAGTTTTCTGCAGAATTAAATGGGACAAATGGACAAATTCTTTATAAAATTATTTATTTTTCTATTATTAAACGTTGAAATATGACAAAATCTTCTCTAGAAATGATGGCAAAAATAATATAAATTAAAATCATATCAGTTTATCTATTGAAAATCTTCAATGTATGAGTTTCGTCCATAGGCAGTTCCTAAGACAATTCCAACTTAACGCACCATTTATTTGCTGGGGAGTTTTCTGCCAGTGCAAAAACATAGAAAACATACGGGGGTGGTTCTCAGAATGATCCGAAGAATAAAAAGGAAAATAATTGGTTAAAATATGGTCAAGACGGTAGGATCTTTCCGGAATACACAATGGGATCCCATACTGCTCATATCGCAGATCCTTGCAATGCAGGCTGTGCTCTACACAACACTTGGAATGATAATGTTTTTCATGGACTTGCTTGCGGCTGCAAATCACTCATTGGATCATCTCTTCCAGTATCACGTAAGTTGATTCATTTTTTATGCAATTGCCCCCCCACTAATCCTGATTTTGTCTTCCAGGAGATTCACGTGTTTGACCTGGGAGGACGACTGGTGATCTGTGCGTTTGTGTTGAACTCATTCGTCGGCGCTCTGGCACTCTGGTTCATTGTCCGTCGCACGAAACTCTGCCTAGACTTCACCTGCACCTTCCACCTGATTCACTTGATCATCTGCTGGTGGTACAACTCCGCATTCCCAACATCCTTCTCCTGGTGGCTCCTGAACGCCGTCTGTGGAGTCCTGATGTGCGTCTGCGGGGAGTTTATGTGCCTGAAGACGGAACTGAGGGAGATTCCAGTGGGCTATTCTGCCCTCAACCAGAGAGCTGATCTCTAAAGCAGCAATCACACATGTCATTAAATTATTCCCTTTTTATTTAACATCTCACACCCCATTACAATACTGTTTTTCTTTTTATTTTTATACAATTTTTACAGATGAAGAAATTACATTCATTTTCACTTTGACTCTACGGAATGTGAGAAGGTCACTTGGCGGAAAAGTTTTACTTTTGATTCTTGAAGTTCTTGTGCAGTTCAGGCTCAATCTTTTGTATATGCATGAGAATCTCCTGGATGACATTCTCCTTGTGATTCACCACAGTTCGGTTCATGTCCTCCACTTTGGCCTTGGTGTCCTGATCAATCTTGATGGCGACACCCTCCCTGGATCCAACATGCTTCGCCTCGAAGTCCTTAAATTGCTGCTCACGCTCCACTCGGTACTTCTCAATCTCGTCAGTGGCCTCATCCTTAGCCTGCTTTAGACGACGAGCCTTGCCTGTGGAAAAGCAACGAGAAATCTCATAACCCGTGTCATGTGACTCAGTATTCCCAGAGTCATGGAAAATAACTTGAGGAAAATGGGCTAAAAAGAGAGAGAATTTTACTCACGTTTACGAGCTTCTGCTACTTTCTCAGCTGCCTTCTTCTCGGCAGCCAGCAATTGCTGGATTCCCTGGGTGTTGCTCGCCATTTTTCACTGAAATTCCTCAAGATGATCAACACACGCCCTCCACGATTATCACTCGAGCACCTGACACAGACTGAGGAAGAGTATTTTTCCTCCAGAAAAT
>CAKKOB020001932.1:0-16717 GCA_918844115.2 Phlebotomus perniciosus
GGTTTAAAATGAAATCGTTTGTCATTCAGCAAGTTGGGGCAGCAGGAGGGGACTTAAACAAGATTGAGTGAGGGGGTGGTGAATGAAATAGACTGAATAAATGTGGGATTACGGTGGGATTTCGTGCAGAAGAGCATTTATGAATGTGTAAATTGTGCATAGTTCGCATTCTGTGTGCATTTTGACTTCTGCGAATGGTGGAAATCACACTTGAGTGTGCATTTTCTCTCAATTTTGAACTGTTGACTGACTTTTTTTCTCGCTGGACTTAACCCACTAATAAATGGATTTTCAATTCCATTGCACCAAGTTTTCATTTCCACGAGAGAATTTCGATGTGTCACGACAAAACTGGGGGATGAATATTCATTAAAATTGAGGAGGGAATAATTGAGTGGAAATAATTTTGGATTGAAGTGGTTGAATTTCAATGGAATTTAGTCTTACGGATGGGATCTTGATGGCAAAAGCCTCTCTGACATTGATGTGGGAAATTGTGAATTAGTTAAATCTCAATAAGTCTTTGATGGGAAATTCCTGCATTAATAAGTTAAAGACGGGATGAATTGCATCCATCTCTTCATATCATTAGAGTCTGATGTTCGTATACTGCAAAATTCCATGAATGTGAAATTTGTGGCTTACAGGCAGAATTTCGACTGGGATGAAGCACATAAGGAGTTAAGAGAATTTTAATCACGATGCCTTTTGGTCAGGCAACCTATGAATGATGATGAAATTCTCATATCCCTCAGCAAACGTTGTCACTATGGTGCTCGTCATCAGGTTTTCCAGGATGAGATGATGGTCCTCATTCTGAAGAGTTGAACTCTTGGGAGTCATTTTATGACTTTTGGGGTCACGACAAATTTCTCCCATCGTCTAAATATTAGGGTAAATGGATATCCAAGATGATCATCTATGTGTCTTCCCAGCCCTGCTTTAGCCGAAGATTAACCAAGAATAATACTCTCTGGGTTGGAGCTGAACATTTATTTATGGTGTAGCTTTGAAATTTTGTGTGAGGCAGCTACTTTGAATATTGTCTTCGTCTTTGAGAGACACCAAAGAAAGACAAGCGAGAGGGTCCCCTTAAAATGTTAATGAATTGAATATAAATTAATGACATGGTCTCGGTTATACGGATGATGGGGTGGATTGTAAGACAAGGGGGTGGATTTTCCGTTTTCAGCATAAAACCATCAAAATTCCTTTTCTTGTGCCATTCAACTTAATAATCAATAAATGTCTCTCCCACTTCGTGGATAGGCGTGGAGAGGCTGTCAGTCAAGGGGTAAATTATCTGGAAGCAATTTGTTATTTTTTTTTTATTTGGATTCACAAAAAGCAATAGCTTGTTTTATATAGAAGAGTAAGAAATATTGGAGCATTTCCTTCAATATTTGAGATATAAGCGAATATTTCCGATTTTTGTATGACTCACAGTCCCTATACTTTCCGAATAATTACCCCTTGCTCTCAGTTCCATGTGCCGTTCGTCGCACGAAATTCACGATGTATTGTGCTCCGCATGGCCAAAATATTGCTGTGGCAAGGAAGAAATTCCACCAGGAAGATGTAATTTGTGTGCTATATGGCTGAAGCTTGACTTAGGGGTGAATGAGTAACACAATTTATTGACTTTAGTCTTCATCGATGCTTATGAAACACTTGCCATATATCTTTCAAGTGACTTGGCGATGGCCTCACATTTTATTTGCCTACCCCTTGTCCACAATGTCCTACCGTCCACAAATTCTCCCTCAGCGAAAGATAAATTATATATTTTGTTATGGGGCGCATCAGAGTTGAATTGGCTCACAACATATTAATTGAAGATTGAAATATCAAACAAATGGTTTGCTTTCACAAAACAATTTGCGTGTCACTTAAAATCACAATAATTAATGGGAAACACAACATGAGTGTGAATTGTGCTGTAGTTCAAAGGTATACCTACATGAAAAACGTTGTACTCTTTGTTGTCTCTGTTCTTGTTGTATCAACACTTTAAACACCGGAATGTTATATTCTTTATTTCTTTTATTTAAAATATAATTTTAAAGCATTTTGGATATAAGTGACATTATTATAAATCCTCAACATTTCGGTTTCAAAATAGGGTCAAGTCTTTTGTATTACGGAACAGTTTAATAACAGTCTTAAATTTTGAATTTTTGAATCTCAGAAAACTGCGAAATCACTATTTTTAAGCGCTTTTTTAAACTTTTTATCATCATTATTCAAATAATAGTGTTTTCGCAGTTTTTCGAAACACAAAAACTCAATACTTGAGACTTTTATTAAATTGTTGCAAAGACAATAGCCAAAAGACTCAAAGATAGCGGAATCTTCCTTTTAGTAACGTATTATCTAGTCGTTAAAGCTTGAAATTACGTAGATTTATACTATATCTGTTTTATTTCATTAAAGAATTTAGAAAATTTATGGCAATTTCCGGATCTACAATATTCAAAATAAAAGAAAGAAAGAAATGTTCAATCACCTTCACTATGTTTAAGAATTTACCCTAGAAAATTTTATTTCGACTGGAATGCCACTCGCGTTAGTTTGTTGAACCTCACGCCTTCCGTTGTGTTTTGTCAATTTTTGGTAGTTTTAGTGTTAATTATTATGTTGTTATTATGTTTTCGGAAATCAATAATTGGGGAAATGCGAAACAAAATCCATTTTTTAATTGCAATATGAATTGATATGGCTTAAAAGATAAAGTTTACTTTCACAAAAAAATTATGGGTTCAATTTATTTGCACCGAAGAATCAATTACTCATTTTGAGGGGATTTTTGGATTTATTTCTCGTTGATTTTGACTGTTTGATTAATTTATTATCACTTTTGTGAGCCGTATATTTTTTTTTTATTTCTGCTTGTTTGAAATTTGCATTTCAATACATGCAAAAAATATAATGTCGATTTTTTTCTGGAGCAACATATTCATCTTAATCCTTATATATTCCCATTCTTGGGGGTTTTTGCAACTCTGCTTTTCTGAGTGTGGTGGCGCCTGTGGAATTGTGATTTTCTTTTAATAAGCTTATATACCCAGGCACGGAAGAATCGCTATGCTGGGGGTGTTTGCGGAATGTGGTGTATTGTGGCTTTTTCCCGAGGAGAAAGGGCCTTTAGGGGGTGGAAAAGTGCATCTCTGGCAAAATTGTTTCGGGGCTGAATGAAATAGGGGTTGAAAAATCCGGTTACAGCATGTGGTGAGGATGAGAAAAAATGTCTAATGGAATCCCATGTTTTCCAGCATGCAAAATTGAGAGTGGATGTAGTGCATTTTTGCAATTAATCGACAAACATTATGAAGGAAGACCTGGGACACTTTGCCTGGACACTATCCACTGTTGGGGAAATAGAGTTATTAAAATATTAGATAGAGATGCAATGGACTGTGCTGGGTAATTTTTTTTTGCTTTGTATGTCCAGAGAAATTATTTTACCTTAAGGTGGATAGGAATTTCTAAATAAATCAGCATATTTTCTCTCATAACTTCTGCATGGGACTTCATCTCTAACCAAATATATTGATAACTCTATGGCTGGAGGATATTAGTGCATGGGAGTTTTGTGGCGACTTTTTATCATACACCGCGCTATCGCCACCCGTGAGTTTGCAATCTTTTCACCAGCTTCCATGGGGAAGTGGGGAAGTGGGGAGGTGTTGGGGCTCTCTATGATCCTCTCATGGTGCATCGAGAGCCCAAATACATCGCCTATGCCCATCTGTGGCGGATGCCAGAGCGCTAGAGAGCCACAGTATCAACCCCATAAAGCAAGTGAGACCAGATGGTAGCTATAATTTTTCAATTTTGGAGCTTGGAAGCCACCCATTGAACACGTAGTGCCTCTCGCTTTTTTTGGACGCCACTGTCCCCCCATCCCGGAAAAATTTACATGACTTAAAAATAGGATTTCCACGATGGTGAATGGGTGTGTTTGTTCACTGGAGCCTGTTAGATTTTTCACCAACTCTCCCATTGCGCCCCCCCGGTTTTCCCACTCTATTTCTTGAAGAATCCACTTCTTTCGCTCTCCTGATTTTAACGACCATCGTTCCCGCGTGCTACATAATGGGCGAGACATCGAGGAAACAGGCAGGCAAAAATAGAATTTGCAACTTCACAGAAGAAGAGAAAAAAAGAAAATATTTCGATTCAGAAAGTCTGTTTTTTCCCGGAAGTGTTTATTTAATCTCTGGGCAAGAAGTTATCAAGTAATTTGCAGAAAGTGAGCAACTTCATCAGTGAGTTCTCTGCTAATTGGTGTAAATGTGATAATTTAAAATGATTTCTCTATTAAAATGCTAATTTAGACAATAATTTGTATACCCGAAGAAATATGTAAGTGAATACAAAATGATTAATTGAATGAGTGTTTGCTGGAGGGAAAGGGTTCTCTCTGGGAAACGGGGTGTTCCTTTGCTAATTGCAAGTGTAATCTGTACCGAAAGAGTTTGGGTGCTTGTTTATGGTCGCTACAGAAAATTCAATTAAAAGCAGAGAAATTCGCAACATTTTCAAAACACCAACTCAATTCACGAGAGACTTTTGTAAATGAAAAATTGCCTTTTGATTAATTAAGTCGTTTTCTAAGGAAAAATTTAATTGCCGTTTTTCTGTGGAGAGATTAATTATAAATCGGTAATTTGAGTAGGTTTGTCGTGTTAGGGAATCTTCTGATAATTGGTATACAGTGGAATTCTATCTGGAAAATCTTTCTCGTATATAATCAGTAGGAAATAGATGAAATATTTAGGCGAGGAGATAAAGCAAGACGTAGAAATAATGTACAGTAATAAACATTAATGTTTTTGAAGAAAGATATTTCAAAATTTCGAAAAAACAATTTAGTAAATTTAATGATTTCTATATTCTTTACTGCGATTTTTTTTCAAGTAAAGCAATTGAAGCTTAAAATATTGTTTTAATAGAACATTTTGCGGTACACTGTAAGGACTTCAGGCCTATTTTAGGCGGACTGAAGACGATAATTTCCACTTCAATCCATTCTTGAGGTCCACACCTTCAATTGAGCGAAGGTTTGGGAGTGAATGAACTTTTTGAGAAATGACTCTTCCCCTTGATTAATGACCTTTTAAATGGATTTTCATTCTTCCTCATCTATTTTCCTTCGTGCTCATTTGTGAATTACTGTCGGTTGAAAGGAGAGATGGGGATGTTGAAGGAGAATGAACATTATATGCGAAAGTCATTCACTGTGGAATAATTCTTCATTCTCTTGTTTCTTCAACATCAATTTCCTATGGGAAGCACTATCGATGACCTACATTTGCACTTTAAAACCCTGTTTTATTCAATATTGCAATTATTTCCCATTCACTGAATTTCTATATGAAAGAAAATTGTAGTAATAATGCTGGATACTAATTTTATCATAAAGGTGGAAAAAGGTGAATAACTGAGTGATGTTAATTAGTAAAATTTACTCAGAAGCATTATACATTTTAATTTCCGAGAAAAGTGGGAAAAGTTCAATATTTCCCATCAAGATGAAGTCAATCATGTTGAGGCAGTATATCTTATGCGAGGAGGTTTTCTCTCACGCTGAATATTGAGAGTGAAAGTTGAACATGAAGAAAATACTTCATCCTGCTCTCCTAATTGAATAATTTATTTGCCTTGTGAAACGTTTTCTACAACATGAAAATGAAAGTTGAACAAATTTCCTCACACCAAAGTTGTGCCTCAAACTTTCATTATCTATCCATGTTTGGGTTGAAAGTTGTGATTAAACACGCACATTCTCCCTCAAGTGTCTGGGTATGCCTTCTCCAGAATCCCTTAACTTGTCATGAGATGTCTCAGAGATGGTGAAGAACATCATGATGAGATTACCGGAGTGAAGGGCTTTCACTTTTCACGCATGAAACTGTTATCATAATGTATTGAATAGTTTTGAAAGATGATTGAAATACTTCAGAAGATAATTAGGCTGTATTTTTGGCTGAAAAGCTCTAAAAGCGTGCACCCTAAACATTGTCCTCCCTCCATTGTTACTAATTATAATTTTGCACCTGAGAATCATGTGAAATATTTCCTCCCTTTCCTCAATTTTCCCCATTTTATCGTTTAATCCTCTTGAATGTTATTAACACAAACTTCCCTCTATTCTCATCTAACTGGATATGTCTTCCGTGGCAGAATTTATTTGCCCTCAGAACACCTTATATTTTATGTTAATTAACAATGAGGGAAATATGCCAAAAATTTTCATGTTCCACCACTAGAATTATATCTTTGGGGTAGACAGGGAGCTGCCATATATTAAGTAATGATTGTTATTCTTCCCTCACACTCTCTCTGCAATTTAACTAGCAAGAAGGGTGTGCAATAGAGTGGAGGAATTTCATAATTTGTGCGTGAAGATAGGGAGAAAGGGTTGAAAATTATGCTGAGTGTTAGAAAACTTTAGTATATGGGAGTTCTTTTTTTCTGTATATACGTTGTAAGACAATTTAAAGGGATTTTGAAGAAAGTTTTAGCAAAAGTTGCTCTTCTTGTTGAAAGTTTCTCTCTGGTATTTCAATTCTTGTTTGCTAACACTGCGAGAAATTTGATACTGTCAAGACGAAGGCAGAAGCTTTTCACGGTATGCTCTCAGCATAATCTTTCTCGTGTGATATGTATGTAGGTATGATGAAAAGGGCGAGAAAAGTGAGTGAATGGCGTCACGCAGAAGTAAAATATTGTCAGGATATTTATCTTCACAATTAATTTCCCACCATTTTCGCGATATATCAAAAGGATTGTTCGAGGGATTGTTCCTTCACAAAGTCAGATGATGAATTTTTCCATCTTTTCTCTATTGTATGGTGGAGATTTAGTGGCCAATTTGATGGAATTTTACTCGTAGAGCCAAGAAATGTGATAAAAATTCATGAAATTGCACAGCAAGAGGGTATATCGATTCACATAAGTTGGATTTTCTTTCGTCCTCTGCTGAATTATCTGTGGAATTTCCCCAATAATAGTATAGAAGCTGCAATCTCGATGCATAATATGTATTTATGACAAATATATTGGTCAAATATTGCGACATCAATTGAATTTCATTAAATGGTAGTCATCCAAAATGCGCTTACAAATTAAATTCCCTCGTGGCTTACCCTTTCAGAACTTGATTGAATACAGGAGTCTAATGCTGGTGGACACAAAGTGCACCTAATGGTGAATTTATTCGGGATGCGCTCTTCCTCGCTTGATCCAACATCATGTGAACAATGGCCAAACTGTAGAATTATTTTTGCCGGATGGCTGGAATTCGGCTAAATTAATGCCAAAGTACGCTTCTCGCATACATGCGCGTCTACGGGGAATATATTATAATATAAAAGTAATTACTATAATGATTGAGAGCGACCATTTAAGCTTAAGAGCCAATACATAATAAAATGGTGGACAGCTTTTCATCACGAAATGTTAATATGTAATTAACGGATTGAGAGTGATGCAAAAGACAATTCTAATTTTGCTTCATTCAATTTTGGAATCATCCTGGTGGAAAATGATTTATCGGTCAATTGGATTGATTGGGGTCTTTATAAATGTTTCATAATTAATGAAGCAACATGTTAGGTATACTAATTATTGAAATATCATTTAATGCTATAATTATCCTAGAACTATATAGATCTCAATTTATTGATGGGGAATTTTAATTATGCTATTCGGAAATTGGAAATCACACTTGACCAACTTTATTAGAAATTCTGAGAAACACAAATGAAATTTATTAGGTAACTCCTAATCAAATAAGTTATTTTGATTGATGTTTAAGTATCCATCAATTAGACCGCAGGTTCTTGATTTGATGTGCATATAGAGGTAAATATAATTGGCAAGGGTTGGTCCTTCCTTCGAAGGAGATACATATTAGTGGTCCTTGGTTTCTACCAAAATGACCAAAATACCTTAATTTATTAGCACTTCCCCTTTTAAAAAAAATGCTCTCGTACTTTCATTCAATTGTACACCATAATATCTCCCCCTTGTTGATTTATATACCTTTCTGAATACTTTTTTAATAGCAGAGAGAAAGCCCGTGATATAAATTCAGGGGACATTTTTAAAAGTTCCCACCTCTCAGGTACATCAAGTGTGAAATATTAGGTTCGCAAGAGTATATAAAATGGTAGGTGAAAATTATTTAAATGGCAACAATAAATTGTAAATTTGTCTCTGGGAAAATTCACACTTTCTGTGGTGTCTTCAGTCATGAGACAAACTCCAGTGGAATTTTCTCCATTAAAAGCTCCAATGGATACAATAAAGTGGGCTCACATAAATTCTCAGTGAAATGGATAATAATCCTCTTGAGAGGATCTCTTAGGCTCTAGGAATTCCTCCATAGTTTCTAGTCCATTCTCCTTTCATTCTCCGATGTTCTCACTGGTGCGGCTCAAAGGGGGGAGTGTATCATGTTGAATTGAGCTGATGGGGCGGTTTAAGGGCGAGAGAGAAGGGTGGGGGGTATTTCTCTAAATGAAAATGTTTATGTAATTAACTATTTTCACTGTTTCTGCCTGCTTGACCAAATGAAAATAAATATGGCTTGGGTTGGTATGGCTAGTGGGAGAGTATTAAGTATCTTCTCACATCATCTGGGAAGCTTCTAAACCACTAACGGATACATCGTGGAGTTATTTCCGGAATTAAAGTGTTGCTACATTCCCCAAAATATTCATTTTAACCATCAGCCATGTACTTATTCCTCCTCCTCTGTTCATCTTCATCCCACATTCTGGCACATTTTCTCTCGACCATTGTTAGAGCTTTGGCGCAATACGAAAAAGCTACAATGAGAAAATAATTTTCCATTCATTTATTTTGTCTCCATCTCATACTCATACAAACCCAAAATGTGTCACATTACATTCAACCTCTAGTTGGGTGTTTTTTTTTTGAAAAATAATTTTGCAGAAAGACAGCAATGGGTGGTGAGTAAAGAGGAATTCCATGTCAAGCCCTCACTCTATGACATTTCATTTGCACCCTATCTCCATATTTAGAGCAAAATATTTGCTTTACTCGCACTAAAGCTCCGGAATAACATATAAAGTGAATTATATTTTATTAATTAATTTTTTTGTGTGTGGAATTTTCATTATTTTGCACAACAAATCTTTCGAATAGGAATTCTTTTACAACAACTCAAAGAACTCACTTTCTGCAATTTTTTCATAATGGAATTTTTCAATTCTTCATCACTTTATTAGAATTTTATTTATGTAGAAATTGTTCCTCTCCTCCCCTGTTGTTAGGTGTGGCTCACGGTAATGCTTTTTAATGTTGTGTGGGGGAAAAATTCGCGAAATATGGTATCTGATTTGTTGACAAACACGACAAAATTGGAAAAGTTTCCAATTTTATGTCACATTCTGCTTATCAGATTTTTACATGTGATTCTTGGGGGAAAAGTTGCAGCTATTGCGGTTGAATGGATAACATTGTTGGGGAGTTTTTTGTAAAAGTTTTACATTAAAGAGGGGTTTTGTATTTTTTACACAATCTAAATTGCCATAAATTGTTAAATTTTTTGCTGAAGTGATTTTTCTAATAAATAAGTTAATTATGATTTGTTCAAATCTCACTTCTCTGTAAGCTAAAAAATTCATTATCTTTATCTTTGTAAACGTTTCAAGAGCACATTTTGATGGAAAGAAGAAAAACCAAGAGAAGGATAAGGACTTTTTATCTTGTTTTTATCATTAAAGCGACACAGAGAAGAATAAGGTGGGAGATTTATCCAAATTTTGTATTCAACAGGAATACCGCCACCCACACCTAGAATTTTTTCCTCCAGTGTCTTTCTTTTTCTTCTCTAACGCCTCCCTTTTCGTCACTTTACTGTGGTAAGAGCTTTTTTTTATCTCGTTTGCCAGTTAAAAATGAAATTAGGCTCGAAAAATATATATCAATTATTCATTGAGCGATACTCACCGCCAATGGATGGAGGAGGTCCAGCAAGAAAAGCTCTCGAGAAGGGGAACAAAAAATGTATAGGCACTTGGTCAGGTATAAAGCGATTAATTACAAGCGTTTTTTTGTGGCTCTCTTATACCATCTCATTTTGCGAATTTTTTTCCCATTTCTCTCACTCTGGATCCTCTGGATATGGCGGTATTTTTCCATTCTTGTTCTGGGTGGCTCGTTGTTTAATTATTAAAATAATTAATTTAGCAGCATTTTTACAACTCTGCGAATTGGATGGATAGCACAGTGGGGGGGGGGCGTCCACCCACTAAAATATGCATGTGGCATTATGAATTGGTTGAATGGGTTCTTCGTTCGCCCCAGTATGTATGAAATAGTGCGATGGCATAAAATAATCTCCGTGAAAATTATTCACCAGCCAAAAACCCAGAATGACCCGGATATGTGAAGGGGAATGGGATGGGGAAGGAGGAGCGCGTCATCATCATTGTTGAACAAGTCATTAAATATAGAACCCTCTCAGTGGAGCAACCCCTCGAGCTTCTCTGTTTTTTCCATGAGAGGGTAGAATGCTTGTCTGTGCTGGTGACTGAATATTGGGCAATATTTCATTTTTCACACACAAACACATACAAAAAGGACTTTTCCTCAAAATGTGGTGCCAAGAAAAAGCCATACTGAAGCCCCCATTGTCCTACATTTTACGAGTGGGTGGCACATGGATGGGTTGAAGTTGTTTTCCTCTTCGTCTCCATTGGCGTGAGAATATTCAAGTTATTTGAATTTTTAGGAGGACGACCACACAAGAGGCACTTCACTCAAACTATAAATGTGACATATGATCAGTGAGAGAATTTACACACGCAAGAAAAAAACCCCAAGAAATATGTTTATCACTTGTGGGGGGGGCCTCTAAGGCTAAGGCCTGGTAGGGTGTTGGAAAGTTTGTGTGTTTTTTTCACACAACTTTTGCATGCAAAATGGATTTGTTTTTTCACCTGATTTTCTCATGAGATTTATTGACTCACTGAAAATTCACAAGAATTATTGTTGTTTCGGAGAGGAGCCTTTTTTACACCCCATGGGATCGGTCTTCGGGGTCGGTCATCTTTCAGAATCTTCTATATATACATTTTCTACATACACAACGGTGAATCCAGCTTTGAGATTCACGTCATACTTTTGAAATTTTTATCACAGGTGTATAAAGTCATGTAGAGCTCAGGAGTCAGTTAGAGTTGAAGGGTTGGAATACGGGGGGGGAAACCTCCAGCAGGATTTAATATTTCTATGAATTTTCTTACGTTGGTGAAACCCCTGGAAAATTTGCTTAAACAACATGAGAGATTCATTTGAAAAAGTCCTCTGCAATGTTGGAATTTTATCACTAGTAATATATACTTTTTACGAGCGATGAGAAGAAAAGTGTGATAAAACGCCTTGACTATCTAATTTAGGTGTTTTTCAGTGGCTCCCATCAACTTTTTTAGCAATCCCGAGGAGTTTATGTGAGCCCACGAGGGATGGGTCAAGAGAGATGGGGATCTGCTATGTGTTCAAATAGTGAACAATAGAGAAATTTACAATCTGTTTTTTTTTATTCGTTGTGGGAAAAGTTTGGTGAGAATGAATCATGTGGCGTTGGAGTTCATTGTAAGTCCCTGAAAAACACAATATTTACTCCCCTTTTGCCATGGAACCCTTTTAGGATTTCTGTTTTCGGAGGGGGAGTTGTGAAAATTCGATGAAGTTTTCGTGTAGAGGGTTAATTAATTCCAAAGAAATTCCATCACCACCGACCAAAATCCCATTGGAACTCATACACAAACACTTCCTCATCAAATGGTAGCCACAAATGGCACCCAGTGCTCTGAGGGGAGAGCCGGTAGTCTATAATCTATTCCTCATTCTCTCCTGGTGTTTGTAGTGTACTTTGTAGTTACGTGTAGAATGGTAATGGTTTCATAGTTTACACGTCTAAATCACGAACTGTGTGACTCATATTAGCAAACACAATTCCACCTCTTTCTCGGAAAGTCTCACTCTCTCTCCCACCCCCACCCCCCTGGATGATTTTCCCCAGTTACATCGGTGGAGTGAAATGGTGAAAATTCATTTAGAAGTGTAAAGGGTTCAAGTCACGTCTCTCAATCTCTCTAATATGCTCGACAGACCATTTCACTGTTTCTCCCTATTTACTCATGATGCTGCTGATGCCTCATGTAAGTCTCATGAGCTTGTCTTTCAGCTAAATAACCCTAGAAATCCTCCTTGGATTGTGCGAAGGAGGAACCCGGAGCTGATGCCTTTTCGCCCATCCAAACACTTTGTCCATTGCCTAATGATGAGAAGAATGATACTGAAAATTTTCTATTATATCCCCCAAAAGATATATAAAATCTCTCTCTGCCAATTTTCCATGTATAGAGAGCTTTCTTTTTTCTCCCACAATTCTCGCTGTTGGATCAAGGAAATATTTTGCACCACAACAATGGCTGAGGAAAATGAGAAGACATTTCAGACACGTGTGGGTGCAAAATTTCACTGGCGAAAAGAAAAATTTCATTCCTTTAGGTGTTATTTGGGAGTAGAGGGCAAAAAACTCAGTCGAGATTCTATAAATTCCAGGAATTAATGTCTCTTTGAATTGATCTTATATCTCTCATAAGCTTTCAATGATTGACTGAAAATTTGACATGAAAGTTTTGGAGATATTTTCATGAAAATTTCATTGAAGCTTCAACTTGTCGGTGCCGGATCAAAAATTGAGTCACACATCCTACATAAAAATGGGGAAAGAGATAGTGAGAGACAATAAATGATTCTAATCATAATTTGTGAGCTTATGTATTTTTGCGAAAGCCCAGGGATGAGCATGAGTGGGCCCAACCGAGCGGATGTCGGGCTGAAAGTCAAGAGAAATACACAAAGCTGTCTCTCGAAAGCTATGTTTATTATCGCCATGGCGAAGGAAGTGAAAATGTTGTATAGAAAATTGTGATAACAGGGTGCGATGTCTGAGTGGAGAATTTTGACCTACATTCTGAATTGTCTGAAGAAATAATTTAATCAGCTTATTTTCACAAATGTGTGTCCAATTCTGTGGCCTCACATCCACCCAAAATTGGGTCAACTCTTCCCTCTACTCGTTTGATATTTTCCCTCAGAACCTTATGTTGGTTGTTCAACAAGATGAAATATCATGTAAAAGAAGGGAACAGTGTCGGTGCGAATAAATGTTAATTTGCAGAGAAGATTATTGAATATGTGTTGTGGTGGATGAAAATAGTTAACTTGAAGGTAAAGCTTTAAAGGCGATCAATGATTTGGGTTCATAGAAGAGCTTTTTACTCACTTCTTCTTATACATAGCATCGTTAAAGATCTATTTTTTAAAGCTCGCGTTGAGCAGAAAAGTTGTGGAAAAATTGTGAGATTTTTTCACTCCATGAACCGTATAAAATGGGGATAGAATTTTCAATCAACACACTGTTTTATTCACATATGAGGGCTTTTCTTAGAAGGAAAAATTTTTGGAGACGTAAACAGCAAGGAAGAAAAAGTAGAAAACAGGGAGAATCCGGAAAAGATGACGGAAGAAAAACAATAGTGAATCACTGGGTTTCATCATGCTCAGAACGAGGGAAAGATCAAAGGGAAATCGAGTAGAAATCTCCAATATTATATCGCTATGGGAGGAGGAAAAAAGCCAATATCTTGACTTTTTCATTCTCTTTCGTGGATCAGTGCAATAAATTACCAATTTAATCAAGCATTACGACATTGTATAAAACATGCGAATATCTCTCCTTGGTTTATTCTTGTTTTCTCTCCATCATCCTCCCTAATTTCTGTTGTATATATATTTTTTCTGCCCACCCTCTACGGTATTTACTGTATTTATAGGTATTTTGCGTGGTATCAATACGAAAGGAAAAAAAAAAATGAGTGAGAAGAGCCTTAGGAATTATCAGTGGATGGTGTGAGGTTGAGAAAAAAAAGAAAGAAAATCCTTCTAATCATATTTTTTTCTTTCTGAAGGAAATTGCTCAAGTTCTTTTTATATTTTCTTCGTCTTTTTTTTTGACTATGTGATAGGGTAGATACTGATGCTATGTATGTTTTTGGCATAAGAGGACAATAACTCCTGACTACTTGGAGAGAATATCACAGCCATGACTTGACGAGATGAAAAGAAAACAAAACTCTTGGGATGAAAATCATTTGAGGATGAAATATTTCACAAGTGATGTTCAACAGCAATTTTCATTCTCCGGAGGGACTATGAAACAAATAAGAAAAAATCAAGAAAATCTCTCAAAGATTCTGCACTGTGCATTAATATTCTTGAGTTTATGCTTTTTCTCCATCTAAAAGTTTATTTATCATTGCATAATAGAGAAATTCGAATGAATAATAGTCTTGCAATATGCCGGAACTCATAATGCTAAGATAGTTGCTGTCGTTATTGTTATTTTGATTAAGCGGATCGAGTGGGTGAGGGGTGGGGGCGTTTGAAAACCCTCAAGCGCTAGCTGTAACCGTTTTGTCTCTATATTTAAGCAACATTGATGGAATGGACGAACCGTGGGTTCTTTTCTGGAAAATCCAACTATGGGAATCGATTTTTATGATCTCATAAAAGAGTCTGGCTGCCTGAAAAAAAATGATAGAGTGGGTGTATGAGGAAAAACCCCAACTGTAGCTCAGGGTTCAATTAGAAAAGTTCAAATATCGTGCAATCAAGTCATCTAACTTAATTGCCTTCGATCGCCACAACCCCTTTTCTTCGTCATTTTCATGTAGGACGACAGGGCCGAAGGAGAGTGATGGCCCAAGGGGCTCGTTAATCATTCGATGGTGAAGATTAAGGACCCACCCACCCCATGGGAATTCCACAAAATGTATGGCATAAATTTTAATAATAGAAAATTAAGGGTATACATGATGAATTTTCAATATATAGCACCTAACATTCCGAAAGAAGCAATTTTTAATAAGAAATGGTTGTAAGCATAAAAAGCTCAACTCATTGCGCTGGTTTTTTGCCTGGCGCCACGAAAAATGTTGAGGTTGAATTGTATAATTTCTCACTGAATTTATAATTCGACAGTGTGATTTTTTTTCGCGGCAGTTCTTTTTCATTTGCATGGCGAATATTCGGTTTATACCCAGTAATTTGTGGTGGCTCTTATTTTTTTAATGAGGAGAAAAGAATTCAAAAGCACCAAAATCTTATGAATTATTGACGATGGTAGGCGAAGAGCTTTGCATTCTAAACTTCCGGATATTGGTATGAAATTTAAATTCTCATAATCAAGACCTCTCTTTGGTGTTTCTTTGCTTTTAATAAATATTATTCATAAATTAAGCCCTGACGAGGAATATTTTCTAAATGGGTTCGTGGCAAATTGATTTTGGTTGTGCAGAAACGCTCTGCAATTTATTATTAAAATTTTGTATTCATGTTATATATTTATTGTTATTAAATTATGATCGTTTACAAGAAATTGCTTAATATGATATAAATTTTATGAGTCCTAAAAGTTAAGAAATTTCCCACGCAAAAAACTCTCTCTTGCAATTTCCATGTAAAATACCTTTTCACGCGAGAAAAATCAGACAAACTGAATGTTATATTTTAAACTCAAAAACCCTATTGTTATTTCTTAGTGAAAATTTATACTAATTTAATGTTTATATTGAAAAGTTTCCCGACTCTCTGAAACGCTTAGGAGTATTTCGATGTCTCAGGGACTCTTCAAAATCGTTAAAGTGTCCTCGACAAGTCACACGTGTGTGCATTGAAGAAAGTGGAATAGTCAACAGATGGTGACCAGAATTAAAATTAAATGTCTGTCTCATGGTACTTTGGAGCCATTCTATCGCAATTTCTTGCCATCCTGCCCCCCCCCTCCCACTCCCTTCGGGGAGCGCCTCTGTGAACATATTCGTGTGGGGAAAAACTATAAATTTGCACAAATTTAATTAGATTTCCCGCACAAGGAGGTTGGTAATTTGTTTTCTGCGCGTTTCGCGATATGAAGTGGGGATCTGGGGGGTGATTATCAGTTGGTGTATGGCTCCGTGTGATTGAGGTTTTCCATCTCAAGTGGTGGTGGGAGAATCAAGGTGTGTGTTTGGATGAAGAAGGACACCACATGAGAGTTAGGAACATTTCCTCGCGCTGAGATTTATTGCATTCACCGGAGATAATTTCGAGCCATAATTCAGGACCTTGTGCCCGGAAGCCACCAATGTTGTTAGTTCATTGAGATTTCCATTTGTGATAAATGCCTTTCACTCGCCAAACCGCCCGCAATATCTGCCCGTTCACCCACACTTAATCTCCTAACGCGGCTAAATTCACTTTTCATTCGCACAAACCACCCACAAATTCACCTCATTTTACTTCAACACCCTTCATGGAGTGCTAAAAAAAATTCTTTCCACACTTTTTTCTTCGTGAGAAAAAGAGCGAATGAAATGCAGGAGAATTTTCAAAGTGACATTGAAATGAATCTACAGTAAAATCCTTTTATAGGTTTAAAGTGGAAAATTGGAAAAGCTGTAAATTTAAGCGATCATAAAATACACCTAATATTGTTGCGAATATTCCTGTGCATCTCGATGCTAAGGTGCCTCCAATGGCGATTGCGACGGAATTCTGCAGGAGATAGCCGCCAGAATTGATCATTTGCCACTTGACCTTATACTTCATGTGCGCAACACGTTTTGGC
>CAKKOB020001933.1:0-16715 GCA_918844115.2 Phlebotomus perniciosus
TCCCGAAGGAAGAACCACAAAAAGTTGAGTTTATAGCAGGGATGAGCAAAAGTCGGTTGACTCTATTCAAAAATTTGCATTTGACGCCATGACAGTTCCTGACTGGCTTGCCAGAGTGGACTTCCGCCATTTTTGGCAGCGTTAACATAACCTCAATCGTATTTGGGGCCGATTTTTCGCTTCCCGAACAGAAATCCAATCTAATCACATTTTTATGCGTTTTTTTGCGGATTTCTCTCCAAAATGGCTTCTTTAATCCACTGAGAGTCCAGTAAATCATTGCTAACTGATCTCTTGTGCGACAAATCCACGAAGATAGTCAAGTTATTGATTTAATTTTCTTTGAATTCAAACAAAAATGTTAGAAAACTCTTTATAATTCCTCTTTCCACTTTCTTTGCGCGAAAGGGACGCCATTTGGAGGTTAGAAAAGCGCATATTTTGCTCGGAATGCGCCATTTGAGCAAATTTTACAGTTTTTCCTCATAGATTTCCACGAAAATCTAAAAGCTGCGTTTTCCAGACTATAAAGGCACCAAAAAGTAAATTTTCCGCACGAAAATGGGCAAAAACTGTTTTCCACCACGTGTCCTTATGAAATGTCAAAGAGGAATTGTGAGCCGAATTGACGTTTGGCGGCGGATTTCCCTTGAAAAAGTGAATAATATTCGTAAATTTGAGAAAAATGGGCTCTTTGGGGCCCTCATTTCTCGTTAAACTGAATTTCTGTTGAATTTTACTGGGAAAATGGCGTTGTAAGACAAAATTTCGAGTTAGGGCAGCTTTTTTCCTGTTCTATCAAGCGTTTTTAACATTTTTAAGCACTAAAAAACGATAAATCAAATTAGATTCCCTCTCAAACGAATCCCTTACAACTATTGCTTTGCGTTTCCCTTCCCATAAGCCGTACCGGGTCAGCCGGGACTTTGCATCTGGCAACCCGTCGGCCATCCTTTTCAGCGAATTCTCTCGCAAAGTGCGTGTTTGGATGCGCTTTTTTGCCTCTAAAAGGTGATTTACCCCTCTCTCACCCACCTGTGCCCCCTGAAAATCCCCCCAGCAACACCTCCGCCACCCGTCGGCAGTGAAAAACCGCGCCTTGGAGTGTTTCTTGTGGGATTTTCACGGTGTTACACGTGTATAAGGAATTTGAGGTTATGTGTTGTGTTGACTGAACTTCCTGACCCCCATTTGTTTTCCCCGGCTCCTTTCCAGGGACTAGAAAAACGCGATAAGATGCCGCAAAACTACTCAACAGCCATTGTGCGTACGCGCAAATTCATGACGAACCGTCTTCTGTGCCGGAAACAGATGGTTTGTGATATCCACCATCCGGACTTGTCTTCGGTGCCCAAGAAGGAGATCCGCGACAAGCTGGCCGCCATGTACAAAGTCACCCCTGATGTGGTGTTTGTCTTCGGCTTCCGGACGGACTTTGGTGGTGGCCGATCCACAGGATTCGCCCTGATCTACGACACCCTGGATTACGCGAAGAAATTTGAGCCCAAACACCGTCTCGCCCGTCATGGGCTGTACGAGAAGAAGCGCCCATCCAGGAAGCAGCGCAAGGAGCGCAAGAACAGGATGAAGAAGGTGCGAGGCACAAAGAAGGCCAAGGTTGGCTCCGCCGTCAAGAAGTAAAAAGATCTATTTTTCAGTTCAATAAAGGCGATTCCGGAGACGTAGTGTTTCTCTCTCTCTTGTCTGTTCTCTGTTGTGTCCAATCTCTGGGGGGCTTTGCGTGTGTGTTTGTGTGAGTCTTTGCGCTAATAGAATAATCGCGATTCTGCAGCATCAATTGCGTGCAATTTCTCCTCCTTATCAGTTCACTTCCAGGGCTTCTCACGCGCACCTATCACTCTTGTCAATCTCTCAGTGTCCTGCCCTTAGAAAAGTCTCCTAAAAACCTGCCCCCGTTCCCTTCTTGATCCTGCACATCCGTCCTAACCTCACTTTTTCACGTTATCTCGGCTTTTTTTCTCGCGACAAAGTTTTCCACCGTGCGACATTGGCGGGGAAATTGTGTGTGAAAAACACCTTCCTGCACGCCCCAACACCCCTACATGTAGTGTCCAAACTCCCTGGGAAGCTCATGTTGACGCGGACGTCATATTTTCCGCGGTTTTTCGGTGAGAATCCCCGGAAATCTGCCTCCGTCAAGGCCATTGTCCTTGACTCTCATCTCTCTGTATTTTTTCCAGCGGAAAATCGCATGGGGGCTGTAAAAAGTCGCAGACTGAGTCGCACACTCACCCCACTATCCCTGCCAGCCCGGAATGTTGTGTCCGAGAAGAATTTTCGCCTCCAGCGCGCCCTAATTGTGGCCAAACTGTCCCGCTATGAGTTTGAGAAGCGTCGCTATCCGGATCTCAGTGCAGCTCAGCTGGAGGAGAAGATCCGTGGACGTGGGACAGATTATGACTCCCTCATACACTTCAATGAGATGCACACCCACTTCCGGAAGGACGTGGTAGAGGCTTTTAAGCACTACGGGGTGGAAACTCGAGTGGTTGACAGGTGAGCATAACCTCACTCTTTTGCCTTCAATGTATTTTTTCGCTTTTTCCCCTATAAAAACCCAAGATTAGCACACAAAAGTGCATGAGATGATCTCTCAGATGTGCCCTTGACCAGAATTCACTTGACATTGAGCAATGAAGCAAGTGGTGTCTGGGGAATCTCCCATCAAAACATTCCTCGTCATTGAGACTCTCTATTGATATAATAAATCTGCCGGAAGTGAAAAATTCACTTCTATTCAACAATCTTGATAACCATTGATACCTAATCTATCAGCTTAATGTGATTTGCTGAGGATTTCCCTTCCTAATCTCTCTCGCGGTGAGATAAGATAAGTGACTTGCATCTCTTCTCTTCCTCTCAGACACTCAATCACCAAAGAGTCCATAAATTGGGCCGATATGATTGTTCCCGTGGGCGGTGATGGTACCTTCCTGATGGCCGCCTCACGGGCAGACTCCATAAACAGATCCGCTGGTCGGAAAATTCCCGTTGTTGGCTTCAATTCAGACCCAGAATCATCCGAAGGACGCCTCATGCTGCCAAAGAACTACTCAGCTGACACCAGGAGTGCCATTGAGCGCATCATGAGGCACAATTTCACGTGGATGCACCGATCACGCATCCGGATAACGCATTTAGCCTCCAATGGGAATCTCCCGGAGGCCATTGATCTGCATGAGCACAAAGGGAACAACATGGAGCATTTGAGTCTGGAGCCAGAACTCCTGGATCCCGAAGAGCAGGTGCTCTATGATGCTAAAGTGAAGAGGACACTTCCGTATCTGGCATTGAATGAGGTAAGAGCGTGATTCCGCCATTTTGAAACACTTTTTTGGGGGGTTTCTTGAATAATTTGGGGATTTGACTTCCCATTCGCTCAATTTTTATCCGATTTCCAAAATTCTTACTGTTTTGGAAAGCTAAGGAAGTTCTCTAAAGAAGTTCTTAAGGCATCGGGGAGATTAAAGCAAGTTTTAATGGTTATTTTTCAATTTAAAAGATTTTTTACCAATATTTGATGATGAAACACGAAAAAAGCTTCTGGCAATTTCAGTTTAACGAGAAATTCAGGCCCCAAAGTGCCCCATTTTCCCGATTTTATAAATATTTTTCACTTTTACAAGGAAAATCCCCGCCGCCAAACGTCAATTTCGGCTCACAGTTCCTCTTTGACACTTGATAGCGACGCGCTGAAACCTGTTTTTGCTAATTTTTACGCGAAAAAGGAAAATTTTTATCAAATATCCCCTTTTTATCAACTTTTGGATTATTTTCTGCTAAGAAATTATCTTAAAACTCCGGTTTATCAGTTTTTCTCTCGACATAACCTCAAAAAACTCGAAAAATTACAAATATTACCGAATTTTTCGCACTTTCTCCACCTTTTAGGTCTTTATTGGGGAAACTCTATCGGCTCGCGTCTCCCATTTGCAGTTGAAAGCCGATGGGGAGGTAACAAACACCAAATGTTCAGGATTATGCGTCTCCACTGGCACCGGATCGACATCCTGGCACACCAGGTGAGTCTCTCTCTAAGATCTTTAATTTCTATCTACAAAATGAAATGCTTCCGGCTACTCCCGTTTCACCTCCTTCCCCTGACGCGACTCCTGCACAATGATCTCCTGAAGGAGTTCCTTTTTACCCTCAAAGTACTCCCTGAACCACTCGATGTGATCCCTCTTCTCCCGGACGGTCAGATAGGGATTTTTGGACAAGCCAACACAGACGAGTTCCATGAAGTGACGCAGGGGGCCCGATTTGGGGCACCAGGGCTCCAAGTGGGGCTCCAGAAAGACATGATCGGCAAAGTAGACACGCGCCTCCTCATCCAGGCCCTGCTCATTGTCAATGGGGAAGCGCCAGATCTTACCTTCGAGTGTCCAGCGTTGCATCTTCTCGAAGTAATTGCGCGGAGGAGAGGAGATGGTCGCCTGGAGATCGCGAATCTGCAGCAGTGACCAGATTTTTAGGGGATCAGGGGATTCTTGGACACCTTTAGGGAAGAGATTGAGTGACTGGGCGCTCCACAAGTTGACTCTGTCCAATCTGGGGAGGAGGAAATCCATTAGAATGTTTGAAAATCTTTCCGGAAATGGGATTTTACTTACTTTTCCTGATCCAGAGATTTGATTTGGGCAACTCTCTCATGGGAGACTCTCTCTCGATCGTCTGATCTCCTGGTGGAGCCTCTCCTGGGGATCTGGGTGCCTTCAAGGCTTCTTCCGGGGGGTTTCTTGGTTCTCTCAATCTTCATCCCAACGATTATGTCACTGAAAGGCAAATTCCCTCTCTAACTTCCGGATAAATTAATCAATAAGGGATTCTTACTTGAGCTTTGAGGAATCTTCTCCTCCTTCGGCTCTGACTTTCGCCTCGCTGGCCTGATTGGAGATGTCCAGGAGTTTTTTCAGCAATTCCGATTCTGTCTGCTTAGGATCTCCCCCGAGACTCTCAGCTACTCCTCTGGTGACCTTCTCCACGGTCAGAGTCTCCTCAATTTGTCTCTCGGTGGAGGATTTCTTGGCCTCTTGGCGTTTCTTGAGACTCTTGGGAGTCACTTCGACGGATTTCAGCGGAAGTGACTGATCCACCACTTTCATACTGGCCAGAAGCTCATTCAGTCGATTATTGGACACAGGGGGTTTCTTGTGGGGTCCCTTGGGGGCTTCATCGTCGGAATCCGATGAGGAAGAGTCTCCAGAGTCTTTAGAATAGAATCTTCCGGCACTTTTTCCTACATAGTAGTTTACTCTGGAAAAATGGAGTTTTCACTTATTATTTTTGGGGATTTACGATTGAAGGGGGAAAATTGGGCGCACCTGATGAGATTTTGCCGGAAAACTTGTCTTATTATCATGATTTTCGGGAGGAAAAGGCAGTAAATTCTGGTGAAAGAGAAACACTTCCTCGAGGGGAGAAAGTTAGGTTATGTTGCCCAACCCGGCTGGATAGTCAATTGAAATTATTAGTGATTATTTTATCACTATTTTTAGGCACTCGCCTTAACATTTTTGGGTGTTCCGGAAGATTTTAATTTAATTTCGGAAAAAAATAACTTTTCGAACGTTTCAAACATTAAAAATATTATTTTTCGATTTTATTAAAATTATTCTGGAAATTCCGCAAATTTTCGGAAACTTTTTGAATAATTTTTCCGGAATTTACATTTTCCGAAAAAAAAAATTTAAATAAATTTTGCCTAAAACCTCTTTCCGGAAAAGTCAATAATTTCCAAAGTTCCGGAAACTTCCGGATTTCTTATTCTATATGGGGAATCCGTTTAAAAATCAGCCCTTCCTGTTGCAGCATCAACCGTCTGTCGCCAAAGAATGTGGAGGAGCTGCTGACGATCCTGCGCCAGGGGAATCACATCGATGGACCGCTAGAGGCCAATGAGATCGCCCGGGAGTACAACCGGCGGTTGGTTTTTCCGGCGGACGATCCGCGTCTCTGCTACTCCATCCGCGAGGAGATCCGCGTGGGCGTGTGGCCGAATCCCAAGGGTGGCATGGAGTCGCGCGCCTTCGCCAGCAAACTCTACGTCCAGAGCAAATGTCTGGACGCGAGTCTCGTGATTGACGGCAGCATTTCCTACCCGTTCAACGATGGCGCCAAAGTCGTGCTGGAAACGCGTCCGGAAGACGCCCTTCTGACCATCTGCATCGATTAATGATGGGCAGATGATATCGCAATTATTGTACAGCGGATGGATGAATCCGAGCAAAAAAGTGGTTAAATAAATTATTTTTCTATCTTTATTTTATCTTCTTTTTTCCGAATCTTTGAGAATCTCTCGTCCTGGAAGAGAGGATTCTCCGTCACTTTCCGGCGATTCTTTTTTGCTTCCGCTTTCCGCGCGGCCTGCTTGGTTTTCCTCTCTCGCTGGAAGTGGGCTTCCTCCTCTTCCGGATCCAATCCCTGCTCCAGCCACTTGATTCGCCGGTAGTTGGTCTTCCGCTCCTCGAAATCCTTATTGTCCAGCTTTATTTCCGCTTCGCGCTTCGTGACGCTCACCTGGAGGAAGATTCGCTCCACCATTCGCTGATCAATGGGCATCTCCACCAGTTTCGTCTTGATGGTGTCCTCAATGCGGGCGAGGAATTCCAAATCCCGCGGGAAACGGAAGATCGATATGGCCAGACCGGATCTTCCTGCTCTGGCCGTTCTCCCGACGCGATGGACGTATTCATGAGGGAATTTGGGCAGACGGTGATTGAGTACCAGCTCCACGGCTGGAATGTCGAGTCCTCGACTGGCCACATCCGTGGCAATCAGTGTCCGGACGTGGCTGGACTTGAACTGAGCCAGAGCAGCGACTCGCTCGCGTTGCCTCATGAATCCATGCAGACAGACATTGGTGAAGCCAATCTGCTGGAGAGTTGTGGACAGGAGCTGACAATCCTTCTTGGTGTTGGTAAAGACAATCACGCTGGCTGTCTTGTGAGTCTCCCGGAAGCTCCTCAGGGTCTCCACCAACACCTGATCCCGATCGTATTCCGCACAGAGAATGTAGCGCTGCTCCAGGGTGTCCACTGTGGCCACCTGGGAGCCCTCACTCCACTCAAAAGCCCCCTCTCGCATCGGGAAGATCCCCGAGGTGGCCACTTCCGGTCGGATTGTGGCTGAGAAGAAGAGATTTTGCCTGTCCTCTGGCAGAAATCCCGCGATTGTCGAGAGAGCCTCATCAAATCCACCCGCCAACATCCTGTCCGCCTCATCCACCACCAGATACTTCAGCCCTCTGAAGGAGAACGTGTTGCATCCCATCAGATGATCAGCCAATCTGCCCGGCATGGCCACAACAATGTGAGGACGATTCATCAGCCTCTGGCTCTCGTACAGCTGATCCGTACCCCCAGTGATCACGCACACCCGACACCCCATCGGCTGCCCAGCTACTGAGAACTGCTCAGAGATCTGGTGGGCCAGCTCATGAGTCGGCGTGAGGATCAAGGCGAAGTAACTCCGCGGATCTTCAGCCAATTTCTGCAGAATCGGCAGAGCAAAGGCGAAAGTCTTCCCACTCCCTGTCTTCGCCGCCCCCACACAGTCTCTCCCAGAGAGAATCTCCGGGATGCAGTGCTTCTGGATGGGCGTGGGAGACTTTAATCCTGTCCGGAGAAAAAGTGAGGTTAGGTGTCTTTAAAATTGCTTGAAATCCAATGAGTTTTCTTACCCAGCTTATCCACTTGTCTCAATATCCACGGGCAGAGACCCAGAGAATCAAATTTATCACCAGACATCCCTCACTAGTGCCTCTCTTGACCAGAAAAGACGGAGAAAAACAAAGTCCGGGAATCCTCAAAGCTTTCCCACATGTTTATGACAGCACAGATGGCGCTGGCGACGCAAAGGTGAACAGAGAGAAAAAAAGGAAAATACAATGCTTGAAATCCTGCAAAAAATACCCAATTATATTATTATTCGCAGCTTGATTATAAATTTACAAAGCATCATTTATCTCTCTGATGAGATGGGTTAAAAATAAGCTGGACAAGAATGACTTCCGCTTCACAATTCACGCCATTAGAGCGACTTTTGGTTCTTCTGTTTTCTTCCTCTTCGCTTTCTCGGGCTCCGCCGGCATGTCTGTGGGCACGTCCGGGAGTTTCTCGTCGATGACCTCTTCTGGAACTGTCTCCTGTGCCCTCTCGGCATCATCCAGCGCCACCAGGTCATCCAGCTCCTGGAGAATTGAGCTCTCATCCTCTTCAGTCAAACGTCCGGAAAGGATTTCGTCCAGTTCCTGTTGCTTCTCAACTCCCTCACGTGTCTCATCCATAATCTTCTCGATCTCATCGATGTTGAGGATCTGCTGGAGGCTCTTCAGGGCCTGATTGCCTGTCTTGAGTCCCTCAATCACTTGGATTTCTACCTGCGAGAACTCAATGTCTGACGTCAACTTCTCCAGATTCTCCAGCTGATTATCCGTGTTCTCTAGCAATTTCTCCTGGTATCTCTTCTTCCGTAGGAGGAGTTTTGCTCGCCTGAAACCCAATAAAACATTTATTTTGTATGTTTAAAAAGGATTTTCCTGCCAAAATTCCTACTCTTTCCGGCCAGTGTTGAGGCACTTCTTCGCCAGCAGACGATCCTTCTCTAGGGAAAGTTCTATTCTCTTCTGATACTGCTTCAATTTGTCCCTCTGTTGCTTCAATTGCTGATAAAAGATAAAGAATTCTTAAGTGATAAGAAAATTAATTTTCTTTTACCTTGATTTACCAATACTGCCTTGTCCTGCTCAGTTATTCGACTTGGTGGCTTCTTAGACTTCCCAAAAAGAGCCCCCATGATGAGATTTTCACTAATAAAGCGCTTATTTTCTAAGGGAAAATTGGAAAATCACGAAAAAGTCGTCTTGTATTTTGATTTGATAACAAAGCAAAACATAACCTCATATTTATCATTCAAGCGTTATCAGCGCTCTTGCGGAGAATAGCTGAGATCTGCAGATTTACCAAATCCCGCCATTTTTCACAATATTTTAACCGTTGAGCTAACTTCTTATGATTTTTCTTGCTTTCTTCGTCTTTTTATTACTTTGTACGGCTCCAGCTAATAAGCCGCAATGCCAATTAGTGACTTTTAATTCTCAAATCTTTCATTTATTGAGAGATAAAATTAAATAGCGATAAAGTCAGTTTAGCGCGTAATGCCGGACACGATAGTCGCACGTACGGCTCTGGGCCCCATTCGTGGGGTGAAAAGTGAAGGTGTTTGGGGGGCAAAGTACCTCAGTTTCTTCCGGATTCCCTACGCCAAACCTCCCATTGGGAAGCTGAGATTCAGGGTAAGGAGTGGATGTGTAAAATCTTGTTGTAAAGTTCATTTGGATAAGAAATTATAAGAAGTAAACTCTGGTTAATCATTTAGCTATATTTGTATCAAATATGATAAGATACGATAAGATGAGATAAGATTTGGGTAGGAGACAGTTTCTTTCGAGACTTCTTCAAGTGTACCCAGGCCTTAATTAGACCTCCTATTAAATCTAAAAAAAAATTAAGAGAAGTTTTAATTAAGCCTTTGATTCCTATAGAAAAAAATCAATTTAAGTTTTTTTTTTAATACAAACACTTAGAAAACTACAATTAGCTATTTTATTTATTCTTTTTCTCCCTATTGTTTTTCTTCTTTTTAAATACAGGATCCAGAACCTCAGGAATCATGGGAAGAGATACTCGATTGCACCGTCGAGAGTCAGGGATGTGCACAAAATTTGATGTTCGTGAATACCTTTCAGGGTGATGAAGATTGCCTCCACGTCAATGTCTACACGAATAATGTGAGGATTTCTTTTTTATAAACCTTATTTTATTAATTTACCTATAGATACTCATTTCTTTAATGCCAGAAAATCCTAAACGTCTTCTTCCGGTGATGGTGGTTATTCACGGAGGTGGCTTTATTTGTGGAAATGGCTCGACAATGATCGGATTACATAATCGAGCGGGATGTAATCCTGGTAACGTTGAATTATAGAGTTGGAGTATTTGGTTTCTTAAGTCTCCAGGATCCGACATTGAATGTTCCCGGAAATGCGGGACTAAAAGATCAAGTAATGGCGCTAAAATGGGTTCGGGAGAATATTTCATTTTTCGGTGGGGATCCCAATAATGTGACCTTGATTGGTTTGAGCGCAGGAGGAGCTTCTGTTCACTTCCTGATGCTATCTGGTCAGGCCAAAGGACTCTTCCATCGCGCCATCGTGATGTCTGGAAGTGCTTATGATCCTTGGGCTTTCGCACCTGATCTTGATTGGGCACGAAAACTGGCCAGGTTGGTGGGTTGGAATGAAGAGGGCGGCGAGGCGGGAGTCTTCGAGAGTCTCCGTGGAGCAAGTCAGGAATTACTGGCTGAGAAGCAAGGGGATCTCATAACGCTTGAGAACAAGAAGAAGGCAGTTCTCTTCCACTTTGGGCCAGTGATTGAGCCTCAGTGGTGCTCCAATAGACTCGTCACGAGTCATCCACGAGATATGTCCAGGAAGGCGTGGAGTAACTCCATCCCTATCATAATCGGTGGAGTTGCCGATGAGGGACTTTTTTTGTATAAAGAGATAATGGAAGATGAGACCTTCTTTGGAGATCTTACGAACTTCATTCCCTGGGAATTGGGACTTCATCCTGAGAGTGGAAGGAGTCAGGAAATCACTAAGACGCTGAGGGATTTCTACTTCAACGGAGATTTATTCCATAAGAATGGAATTGAGAATCATATTAAGGTAATTCCTGAAAATTCTTGAATCCGTTTTGGACTTGGAGTTCCCGAACTTTCCTAATCCTATTATAAAATTTCTTTCAGTTCGCTGGTGATATGTTCACCTGGCACGGATTATCTCGAGTGGTTCGCGCCAGATGCGAAGCCTCTCCTCTGGTTCCAACGTTCCTCTATCGCTTCGCCGTGGATACCGTTGACTTCAATTTTGTACGGACCCTCGCGTGTGGGGAGGGCGTTCGTGGAACTTGCCATGGAGATGAGAGCCTGTACCTCTTCAATTCGGCAATCGTGAACAAAGTTCCTGAACCTGGTAGTTTTGAATATAAAGCAATTAACAAGATGGTGAGTCTCTGGACGTCCTTCGCAATCACAGGGAATCCCAATTGTGAGGCTATTGCGCCAAACAAGTGGCTTCCGGTGTCGCCTAATGGACCCCCATATCGATGCCTCAACATCGCAGAAGAAGTTACCTTCCCTCTTCTTCACGAAACTGAGCGTCTGGCCGTGTGGGACTCTCTCTATGACCGTGACCGTTTGATTTGAGAGGGCTTAATCGGCTTAATCAATCTAATTATTATACAATTTAAATAAAAACAATTTCCCAAATTTTTGAAGAATTTTTTAAATTTAAATCGTTAAAACTCTCAAACTCTGAATTGAATAATTGAAATTTTTAAAATTGAAGCAACGTTGACTGAGTTGAATTACTTATCTATCTCTTGTTTTTCCCCACTCTTTATCGCACTGAGCTTTTTTCCACTGCCCAGTGACTTGTGATTTCCACAAAATGCTACTTCATGATCCGCGACTGGGCTGGGTGTTTGTTGAGAGATAAAATCAAATAGAGATAAAGTCAGTTTAGCGCGAAATGCCGGACACAATAGTCGCACGTACGGCTCTGGGCCCCATTCGTGGGGTGAAAAGTGAAGGTGTTTGGGGGGCAAAGTACCTCAGTTTCTTCCGGATTCCCTACGCCAAACCACCAGTTGGGGAGCTGAGATTCAGGGTAAGGAGTGGATGAAGAACAGAAGCTAATTGTTAAGTTCATTTGGTTGGAGAAATAACTGGTTAAGGTGATTGCAATATCAAGATCAAGTGAAACAAGGTCATAGAAACAAGTCGGTAATGAGAGATTTTTTTATTAAAGACGATTTTCCTACGTTTAAATATGGTTTTTACTTCTTTCTTAAAAAAGAATAATTAAAGAAACGAAAAATACTTTATCTATAAACCATTCAAATTACGATGACCTCTGGACGGCACTCCCTTTTATAATATATTCTGTTGATGTGAAATGATGTGTGAAGATTTGAAAAGCATTGGATAATAGAATTCCATTCTCATTATTTATTTGACCAGTAAAATATATCACCTTATCATAAGGTTTTTTCTTATAGTTTAAGCTTTAAGGATTATGAATGAAGCAATAGAATCTTAAAAGCCAATTTCTTCTTATCCCATAAAAATTATCTCGTCAATTAATATAAAAACTTGATCTAGGATCCAGAACCTCCAGAATCATGGGAAGAGACTCTCGATTGTACCGCTGAGAGCCAAGGATGTGCGCAGAACATGCTCTTCCTCAGTGGCTTTTCAGGTGATGAAGATTGCCTCCACATTAATGTCTACACGAAGAATGTGAGGATTTTTTTGTTAGTTCCAATTTAGCGAATTTATTCAATTTATCATAATAATTTCTCTAATGCCAGCAAAATCCCAAACGCCTTCTTCCGGTGATGGTATATATCCACGGAGGTGGCTTCATTTGTGGAGCTGGAACCACAATGATGTATGGACCGGATCACATCATCGAGCGCGATGTAGTCCTAGTGACTCTTCATTACCGCGTTGGAGCGTTGGGTTTCCTCAGTCTCCAGGATCCAGTATTGAATGTTCCCGGAAATGCTGGGCTCAAGGATCAAGTAATGGCGCTAAAATGGGTCCGAGAGAATATTTCATTTTTTGGAGGGGATCCCAATAATGTGACTTTGTTCGGTGAGAGCGCAGGAGCAGCTTCCGTTCATTTCCTGATGCTCTCTAATCAGGCTAAGGGGCTCTTTCATCGCGCCATAGTGATGTCTGGAACGGCTTATGATCCCTGGGCATTTGCTCCAGATCTTGATTGGGCACGAAAACTGGCCAGATTGGTGGGTTGGAATGGGGAGGGTGGAGAGGCGGGAGTTTTCGAGAGTCTCCGTGCAGCAAGTCAGGAATTGCTTGCAGAGAAGCAAGGAGACTTAATGACGATGGAGAATAAGAAGAAAGCGGTTATCTTCCACTTTGGGCCAGTAATTGAACCTCAGTGGTGCTCTAATAGGCTCGTGACGAGTCATCCACGAGATATGGCCAGGAAGGCATGGAGTAACTCCATCCCCATCCTGATCGGTGGCTGTGCAGATGAAGGACTTTTGTTATACAGAGAGCTGAAAGCAGAGGAGGATTTCTATGGAGATCTCACGAACTTCATTCCCTGGGAGCTAGGACTTCATCCCGAGAGTGGAAGGAGTCAGGAAGTCACCAAGATCCTCAAGGATTTCTATTTTAACGGAGATTTATCCCATAAGAATGGAATTGAGAATCATGTTAAGGTATAGTAATTTTATTTTAACTCAATTTGGTAAAACCGTTTTTTGAACTTCCTAATGCTAAATTTTCTTTTAGTTCGCCGGAGATAAGTACTTCTGGCACGGATTACATCGGCTCGTTCGCGCCAGATGTGAAGCCTCTCCTCTGGTCCCAACGTTCCTCTATCGTTTCGCTGTAGATTCTGATGAGTTCAACTTCCTTCGGGATCTTATTTGTGGAGAAAAAGTTCGTGGAACGTCTCATGGAGATGACTGCCCGTATATATTCAAGTCAGGACTCATAAACAAAGTTCCTGAACCAGGGACTCTCGAGCATAGGACAATCGACAGGATGGTTAGTCTCTGGACGTCCTTCGCGACCACAGGAAATCCTAATTGCGAAGCTATTGCTCCAACCAAGTGGCTTCCGGTGTCGCCCAATGGACCTCCTTATCGATGCTTGAACATCTCCGATGAAGTTACCTTCCCTCTTCTGCCTGAAACCGAACGTCTGGCCGTGTGGGACTCTCTCTATGACCGTGACCGTTTGATTTAAAATCAATTGGACCGATTCGTCAATTAGCGCCTCTTGTAATTGATGAGACACTTTAAATAAACATATTGGGAAATCGACCACCAGCTAACAATGTATCTAATCTCTCTAATCAAAGATTTGTCTTTTGTGAAATTATGTTAAACGTTTGCATGTGGTTTGTGAAATAAACTTTTCACTTTAAAATAATTTTTTTTCTTAAAAATAATTGTAAATTACTCTCTTCATTATCAACTTCGACAGAAAATTGTATTAGAATTTTTTGTCAAAATTACATCGAGACCGGACTTTGCGGTTTACATCGACAGGTTTGGATTAGGATTGGATTAGAAATGGCCTTAGTCAGGACTATATCAATCCAACTTCATCCCATCCTAATCCAATGCTGTCGATGTAAACCGTAAAATCCGGTCTCGATGGAACGGAGCCTCATTTGACTTTTAGAGATAAGGAAATTAATGTTTAGAAGTGTTTGTGGATATAAAAAAAAACACTGGCGAGATAATTTTCGCTCAAAATACCTGAAACAGGTTGAGCCCGTGATGTCAGAAAGTCAACAACCTTCTTATAGTGATCATTTCTTACTTTCCCTCTCGCCGTAATTTTTGCTCTCAGTTTTTTTTTTAACTAACAGTGACTTTCAGTTTCCTCAAAATTCTACTTTATGATCCACGACTGGTTTGAGAGATAAAATTAAATAGAGATAAAGTCAGTTTAGCGCGAAATGCCGGACACGATAGACGCACGTACAGCTCTGGGTCCCATTCGTGGGGTAAAAAGTGAAGGAGTTTGGGGGGCAAAATACCTCAGTTTCTTCCGGATTCCCTACGCCAAGCCACCAGTTGGGGAGCTGAGATTTAAGGTAACACTTAATTGATTTTGTGTTCATTTTCGTAACGAAATTTAAGAAATAACTGGTTAAAGTTGTTTGCAAAGTCAAGATCAAGTGAAGCGAGGCCATAGAAATACATAAGTTCGTAATGCGAGATTTTTTTTATGGAAGACAATTTCTCTTAGTGGTATTGTTAAGTAATTTAAAAAATATATAAAAAGAATCATTACCGTTATTCTAACCTTCGGTCTAACTTGTGGTAATATTTCATTTCTAAAAATCAACGACATTTCAATTATTACTCATCAAAAAATTGCGATAATGGTATCTTAAATATGATAACATATCCATAATAGAGATTTGTTGATAGAGTTATGTAATTTATTTAATCAGTAAATATTAATCTATCCATCAATGATTATATACAACAAATTTGGTTAAAATTAATATTAAATTTCCATTTATTTAATTTTTCTTTAATGTTGAATTGATCTTTTCAACTGTAGGATCCAGAACCTCCAGAATCATGGGAAGAGACACTCGATTGCACCGTCGAGAGCCAGGGATGTGCGCAAAATATGATATTCGTGGGTGGCTTTCAAGGTGATGAAGATTGCCTCCACGTCAATGTTTACACGAAGAATGTGAGGATTTTTTTAGCTGGTCTCAAATTTATTTACTTAACAATTAATTTCTCTAAACAGACAAATCCCAAACGTCCTCTTCCTGTGTTGGTATATATCCACGCAGGCGGATTCATCTTCGGATCTGGCTCGACAGTGACGTACGGACCGGATTACATCATTGAGCGGGATGTAGTCCTGGTGACTCTCCATTATCGAATTGGAGTATTTGGTTTCTTGAGTCTCCAGGATCCCGTATTGAATGTTCCCGGAAATGCGGGACTCAAGGATCAAGTAATGGCGCTAAAATGGGTCCGAGAAAACATTTCATTTTTTGGAGGGGATCCCAATAACGTGACTTTGTTCGGTGAGAGCGCAGGAGGAGCTTCCGTTCATTTCCTGATGCTCTCAGATCAGGCCAAAGGACTCTTCCATCGCGCCATAGTGATGTCTGGAAGTGCTTATGATCCTTGGGCTTTCGCACCTGATCTTGATTGGGCACGTAAATTGGCTAGGTTGGTAGGTTGGAATGGGGAGGGTGGAGAGGCGGCAGTTTTGAATAGTCTCTGTGGAGCAAGCCAGGAGGAGTTGGCAGAGAAACAAGGAGACCTCATGACGCTGGAGAATAAGAAGAAAGCGGTTATCTTTCATTTTGGACCAACGATTGAGCCTCAGTGGTGTTCCAATAGGCTCGTCACGAGTCATCCACGAGACATGGCCAGGAAAGCTTGGGGTAACTCTATTCCCATCCTGATCGGTGGTTGTGCGGATGAAGGACTTTTTTGGTACAAAGAGCTAATGGCAAATAAGGATTTATTTGGAGATCTTACGAACTTTGTACCCTGGGAATTGGGACTTCACCCCGAGAGTGGGAGGAGTCAGGAAGTCACCAAGATCCTCAGGGATTTCTACTTCAATGGGGATGTATCCCATAAGAATGGAGTGGATAATCATGTTAAGGTAAATTAATCTGAAAATGCTTGAATAACCGTTTTGTTTAACCGAATTTTCCTCATCCTAAAATTTCTTTAAGTTCGCAGGAGATAAATACTTCTGGCACGGATTACATCGGCTCGTTCGCGCCAGATGCGAAGCCTCTCCTCTGGTCCCAACGTTCCTCTATCGTTTCGCTGTAGATTGCGATGACTTCAACTTCGGGCGCATCATGATGTGCGGGGAGGGCGTTCGAGGAACGTCTCATGGAGATGATCTTATGTATGTCTTCAAAACTCTACTTATAAGCAATGTTCCTGAACCAGGGAGTCTCGAACACAAGACAATCGACAGGATGGTTAGTCTCTTGACCTCATTTGCGAACACTGGGAATCCCAATTGTAAAGCCATTGCGCCAACCAAGTGGCTTCCGGTTTCGCCCAATGGACCTCCTTATCGATGCC
>CAKKOB020001935.1:0-16707 GCA_918844115.2 Phlebotomus perniciosus
AGTGAATTTACTAGAATCTTCCTTTTAGACAAAGAGGATATTCATATCAATGGAGATTTCTGTGAGACAACAATCAGAAGTTGTGTTTTGCAATTGCTAAGCCGCGCTTAGTGTGTGTAAGGAACTGGATTTGGCTATGAATTGGCTAAGCTTTCTCTCGGCTCAGCCCGTGTCTGTAAAGGGCCTTAGACAAAGAGGATATTCATATTAATGGAGATTTCTGTGAGACAACAATCAGAAGTTGTGTTTTGCAATTGCTAAGCCGCGCTTAGTATGTGTAAGGAACTGGATTTGGCTATGAACTGGCTAAACTTTCTCTCGGCTCAGCCCGTGTGTGTAAAGGGCCTAAGTCTCCTAGGCTAAACCCCAAGTGTATGTACGCCTTTACTAAAAAAAATATCCCTATACCTCTTTTACCTTTTTTCAGTGACCCGTCAGTATAGATTTTGAAATTTTTCTGGATGAACTGCATTGTGTCTATTCTCAGTGCTTTTACGATCTGAGGATTTGTTTTGCTAACATTTGGTATTGCATTTCTTAAATTAGGGAAAACCTGGAGGGCAAGTTTTGAAACATTGGACCATTATTTAGATAAAAAATATAAGAAACACTTTTTTAGATAGGTGATTGATGAAATTAAATTAATACCTTAAGTGCATTATATTTTTATTTAGTTACAAATATGCCTATGAATTATATCTCTTTGTCTTCCTGCCACTTCCCTTAATGATCCAGCGGTATCTTCAACTTGTGTGTCTTCTTAGTATTGTATAGTATATCAATATCAATATGTATCTGGGATATTAAAATCTTTACACATGTTGTGAAGACTAACACAGACATTTACCACTTGGATTACCTTCTGTACATTGTATTTTAATTTCTTTTCGCTCGTCAGGTGAATACGCCAGCGACTTTTAAGCACTCCAATGCTTTTCTCAATCAAAATCCTTATTTTTGAGAATTACAATTACTAATTATATAATTTACTATAAAATACATAAAATGTTATAAAATTAATTATTTAGTGTGAGATGCATGATATTTGTCATACACTGAAATTTTCCCATCGGTGCTTACAATTCCCGGGGCTTCAAGGAAATTTCTTCCAATTAATAGGGGACAGTCCTGATAATTTGATGGGACAACGTGAACCGTGATTTTCCGCGTGACATGGTCTAACGTTAATTTTGCCCTCTCCGACCATAATGTGTATCTGGGAAACCCACCGTATGTCTTGAAAAAGAGTACATTACCTGTTTTTTGTAGATTCGTCCGCTCAACGGCTGTGTCCTGAATCAGCGTGAGGTCACTTCCCAAATCTAATAGGGCCACTATCGGGATGCCGTTGATGGATCCCTCGCTGTGCACCTTTTTATTTGTTTTACGACTGGTGGGTTGCTCATAAGTCCGACCCGAAAATCCTGGTTCTTCGGGCACTGCCTGGCCAGGTGCTCTGGGTATTTGCATATAATAACAGATTCGTTGATCTGCTGCTCAGGTGCGCTTCCTGTCATTTCCTTTGAAGTGCTTCCTGTCAGGTTGTTTATTGTCATCGCGTTATGCTGTCTCGGACGCTTATGGTGATCCCCATTGCTCTGATGACAATTCTAACGATTTTTCCTTGCGTTCCGCAATTTGTGATTGTATATATATAAGGTAAAAGCAGTGCGTACCGACAGATGTATTATTTTCATAGCGAGTCTATGTATGTGTCGGTACGAGCTCCACTGTCGGTACGTACTGCGTTTACCTTAATCGGTCCCCTCGAGTTATCTGCGAGGAATTATTATTTGATTTCGTATTCTTCTCGAAAGGAAGAAGTTATTAATTATTTTTTATTCTTTTTTCCATTTTTACATGTTGAATTCTTTCTTCTTGAGTTGTTTTGATTCTCGCCTTCTCTTGTTTTTTTTTTTGTAAGATATTATTGAACTAAATTTCCCTTGAAATTTCCTGAATACCTTATACATACCTATACCGGGTATTTACGTTGAATATTTTATAATTTGCATCGCATATTATTTGTACATTGATGCTATGATAACCCTTTCTATTGACGTACACATCTTCATTATCATGAGGAGCAACAATGGCTACATGCGTGTAATCAATGCAGTCGATAACGCTCAGCTCCTTAAGACTACGATATGTTATTCCTTCATAGCTTTTTGTCCTAATTATTTCGTTTATCTTTACCTTTAGATTTTCTTGACCCAGGTTTCTTGTCACGATCAAAACAAGTTAGAACCTCTCAACAGTACCACACACTCTTTTGATTGTGTTTTTTACTTGAAACACTGTGATGCTTCACATAACATCGTTATATAATGAAAATAACGCAATTATTTATTAATTGTTACTTTTCTTGATTCATGATAAATTTATTATTTTATTCTTTTTACATTTTTTGTTTTAATTTTTTATGTGTAGGTAGGTATTCGGGATTGCAATGTATTTATCTCTAATGCCGTTTTAAAACACGGACAGGATTCTTTAATCACATTTGACTGAGACAGTTTTTCAGGTTTATTTCTTTCGCCTGTATACTTTGATTTTATATTATATTTACCTATATATGTACTTTTCTTAATTATGGGTTGCATATTTTATTAGGTTTTATAATTTCTCACTTCACATTAATGTTTCCAATAATCTTTCTGCCGGTTGTATCGGTTCTCTCAAAGATAACATCTATAGTTTTAGCCGGATTTCTTCTATAGTTTCAACCGGTGAGGAGCTGCTATACAGTCAGCTCATTTTCTGTTAAAACGGAAATTTGTTGCGGCCCACCTCCGGTCCCTGACCGATATTTTTTGTCATGGGAAACTTTCCCTTTCGTCACTTTCTTCATATCGTACCAGCACTGAAAGAATAGGCAAAATAAATAATATTATTATTATTTTTTAAATAAAAAAAATTATAATAATATAATATAATATATAAAAATATTAATAAATCTTTCTACTATAATTCTCCAAGAATATGCTCCGGGAAACTATTGGCATTCTCGGGAAACATTTCTTTTATAATATGAATAATTCCTTTCTCATTTATATCAATATAAATGTATTTATATTTAATTTTGGGGTTTTTGTCATTGTTAAATATTCTTTTACCTTATAATATTGCCAGGAAGGTTCCTAACATATATCTCCAGATGCCCCAGAACGCAGCGTTGTTGCGAGAGACTTTGTATGCTCCTTACGACATTTATCCCGCAAATATCGCCATTTCTTTAATGCCATCAAAATAGGCACCTTCATCTCCTCACTGATCTGCTTCCATGTCCTGTCTTGCACTATCCGATTATGGTGATCGCATTGACGCTGGTCCCACAATACAGGATGGGAGTACACCAAGCTGATTAGAGTGGTCACATCGATTTCTTGAAATCATGGTCATATTATTAAAATAACAATTATTTATTAATTGGTTCATGATAAATTTATTTATTTTCTTTTGTTATTTTTTTAATTTTTTGTGTAGGTATTCGGGATTGTAATATATTTACCTATTCCACTAATTTCGATAACAAATTTTTAATATTTATATATTGCTTTCTCGATCCTGTGTGTACCGAAAGGGTTCTTTTTTTAAATCTTCTAGTTTTATAATTTCTTGAACATGCGTTGAATCAAAAAGGACATGAAATGCTTGAAGATTTGAAAGGAAATTTATTATTTTATAAGTTGAAGTTAAAAAGTTAACCTTATTCAAATATAATTATATTTTTTCGATTTTATAAAAACATGAATTCTTATAAATAAACAAACCTTCTTTGTATTCATCTAAATACTGAAACTGTTTTAAAAGGATTATTGCTCTAAAATCTATATTTAACTTATCTGCTATAGGTATTGCTTGAAATTTCAACATTGGAATAAACATCATATTGATCATATTCTTTGTGGTCTTCTACTGAATTAAAACTTTCTACCTCTTCTCGGTTAATTATATTTGAAAAAATAATTCGACAACATTTTAGAAGAAGAATTATATTTAAATATACATATAACCTTTTATTGATCAAAATCCTGATGTTATCAAATTCCCTTTTTCTTAAACTTATTTTCTATAACACTTTGGCAACCTTGGAAGGCGCATCTATTGATTCCATCTATTATACATTCTCCTTCTTCATATTTTTGGAGTTTCTTATGAGTTTTGTTGTATTTCTCAATTTGAGCAACTTCTAACTTAAATTTTTCTCTTATGTTATTCCTGTGTTTTATAATCTTGTGTTGGTTTGTATGCAAATTCAACTTTGTGTTTCATTCTTCATTTTTGGCGAAAATTCCTGATGATAGGATTTGGACTGCCAAACTCAATAACACGAAATGCTTATATACTTAATGCTTTTCATCTAAAATATCTTTCAATGTGACTACTCCAGTCTAAAGGAGAAATTGTCGATTCAGAGTAGCTTTCCATTTTGATAAAATGTAAAAACTTGAATTTTCTGTAAAATTCTACTGGCATGTAGGGTGAAGACCTGAAAATCATGATTTCCATATTTGATTTAGACGCCTTTGCTTGTTTGCACAATATTTTGTGCATGAAATCAATCTTTCTATCCTGTTCTTGTTTTGTTTTTATCTCTTGGCTTCAATAATAATAATTCGATAATTTTTCCTTGAAGTTCTGGTAACTCGATATCGTGGTTTGATTTTCAAATACTCCAGAATTTGTAAATCTGTAGATTTCACGATTTCTTTTGAAATATGGAGTGGATAATTGCAAATGACCAAAAAGACGCCGATTGAAATCCAACTCGGAGTAACTCGGAGTAAATGTTACCCAGTCGGAGTTATTGTTACTGGCGATTCCAAGAAGACGTCGATTTCCAACTCCGACCCGGAGTAACTCGGAGTAAATATCACTCGTAATTATTTTAATTATAAAAGAGGTATGCCTTTGAAAAAGGATTCTGAAAATTAATACACATATGTACAAAATAAATAGAAAATCAAATTGTTTTATTAAGTTATATTATTTGCTTACTTTCCCATACTTTGAAAATCTTTTCTTGGTAAGAACAATTTTTCGGTATGACCGGTGTGACCTCTTCAAGTTACATTATTCTGCCATCTCATCAGGCAAAATGTCTTTTAGAATTGCTTATCTGGCAATTCTCTCCTAAAAATAGTGAAAAATAAAATATTAAATAATTTAGTGAATATTCGTGATCTCGAAAGGGGTCAAAAATAAGTAGTTTTTTGTTTTTTTTTATAAAGAAACATATCTTTTATAATATAATATACATAATTCCTTTCTCATTTATAACAATTAATATTTGGGTTAGGGTTAATTGGATTTAAAAATCTTTCTCGATCATAATTCTTGCGATTCTTGCATTCAAAAATTAGATGAATTATAGTAGTGGGTTGATGACAGGTTTCACAACGGGTGGCTGTTTTCTTGTCATTCTATATCCATGAGGTGCTAGAGAATGCCCAATTCTGATTCTTGTCAGTAAAGTTTCATCTCTTCGGTTATCTCTAGTTGATGTTATTCAGGAAAAGATATTTAATTTATTTTCCAAAGCTTGTTGACAGATCCTGTTTGTGGGTTGCTCCTTCAACTTCTTATTAAACTTGTCCATTCTACAAGCTCCTCTATTGATATTAAATTCAATTTACATCTTTTGATATCGTTTACAAAAGAAAAGCTTTCTCTATTATGACAAATCTCTGGATTGATTGAGATTATCAATCAACTTTAATACATAGTAATAAATAATAAAAAGGCTCAGAACTCGTTCTGAGTTGTTATTTACTTGCTCTTACCAAATTATTCCCTGAGTTAAAAACAAAACAAATTGCTCTTATACATAAAGCATATTATCAGATCCTGAACGATGTATGAATCAATCACGTGGGTGAATGGCGCAGTCACTCACCCACCAAAGCTCCAAATCATAAAAAATGCCTTAGGTTAGCTCTGAGACTCCCCAGAGACACTGGGATAGAAATACTACATCAGGAAAATAATGTTCCTCTATTCAGAGAATTTATTAAACCACTCAGCATGAAAATGCTCGACAAATGCAAATTGCACGCCAATCCATTAATAAACAAGATTAGAAAAAGAAGAAATCCATTAGGACTCCCAAAGCTCGATCTAAAGAGCGTGAGTCCCTGTATATAGATAGTTTAAGAATAGTTTAAAATTGTTATCATAGTTTTAGGTTCTTTAGATTTCAAGCAAAATAAAGAAAAAAAGGCCATGTTTGAAATGCAGGATTTTTATATGAAAATTTGAAAATTTATATGTAAAATGTCCCCACCAAGAAAATTAAAAGGCAGTTATTATAAATTTAGAAAATAAAATATCATAAATATGTATTAAAAGTTGCGTTAAGAAACCTATTATTAAAATGACTTAAAATAAGCTTCGAAGAAATGTAACTAAAAATTAAACAAAGATGAAATAAAGAATTTTTGCAATCGAACAAACGAGGAAATTACACCTGTTTGTGTGAGAAGTGATCGGATAACTTCTTGAAGGTGGATCCATGAGGATGTGACAATTTTTCCCCTTTACCTTACCTTATATCCTGAGGAACTCTACGAAAAGTAGTGGATCCACAGACAGGTGCCGTTTCGCACCCCTTTGTGTGGGGAACTCTCACAGCTAACACTGAATTCAATCCCATTCTGAGTTCGCTACAAAAGAATCACATAAAATATAGTGATAAGACTTCAACAAGAAATAAAAAAGTCATTTTATAATGTTACTTATAATGTCTTTATTAGAGCTCTATTTGGCTACATTCTACCCTGACAGTATTACATCTGCTAAAACTTTGTACACAGTTTGTTGGGATAAAATAGAGATTTTTCTATGTTTTTTTTTTTATTCTTTATCTTTTTATTCTTTCTGGCACTGATATATTATGGCACTCGATGGACTAATTATGTGGAAGAGATTAGAATGTTCTAAAGTTCTAAAATATACTGTCTTTTCTTTTTTATTTCTCCGCCCAATAATATTTTGAGGACTTCTCTCTAAATTAGCACTTTTTATTGTTTCATGGCGGAGGGCATGGCGTAATCATTAAGCCACGCCAGCTAAAACAGAGGTTAAAGTCGTTTTTTCTTTAATTTCTCTCTTTTTTCAAATAAATACCGTTTTTTCTCTTATCTTTTGCTGCTTCACTTAACCTAAACATGGACACTTTATTCTTGGTTTTGGCACCTTGAGGGAGTGGGGAAGGGGGGAGAGCGTGGCTCATTCTCTATGCCTGTGTGAGGTGAGTTGGGCACGCGAAAGCACGCTGCAGTTGCAAACGAGACAATGGTAGTGCGTCTGACGGCCACTGTAGCTGCATGTAGCGCCATCTGTGTCCTGGCTGGCACAATGCTCTGTGTTGCTGACCTTTCGGAACCCCGCCAGCCGGATGTACTCGAGCTTAGTATGCTGACGTCGATGCGCCACCACTTTGTTGGTATCCGAACAGATGAAGTCGCATTTGAGGCAATGGAAGTGTGACGATTTGTTGCCACTGCCTAACATACGGCGCATAGGAAAAACATTGAAATATTAAGAAAATTATTATAAAATTGATTTAAAAACTAATAAAGTGTAACTATTCTACTTAAATTCTTTCAAATCTACTTTTTAAGGTCTTTACAAACCACTGAAATGATCTGGCTGAAATTTGATATGGAAATAGAGGACATCCTAATTTGGGATAAAGGCTAAAACTTCCCTATCTGGTATCTTCCATACAAAATTCCACTGTTATTTGTTATTTTTGACGTTATCTCTAGTTATATACTTTAAAGGACGGTAAAGCTATGCGATATATACCTAAACCTCCCCGCACTGCAACTTACAAAATTTTTGTGCATATCCCTTCTTTTCACCTTTTCACCCCAGTCATTATTTCCAGTTTCATACCACATCTATTCATATGCGATTATTGGGAAACCTTCTTCACAGAATTATAAACTTTTATATTCAGTGGAAACATTACAACAGCAAATGAAACAGTCGATTGCAATTAGGTGGATTATCTTTTCAATTGCTGAGTTCGATTCCAGCGAGTCTCGAACTCACAGATCTAGAATCTACGTAATAAGAGCCTTGGATTCGATTTACTACATCATGGCTTAATGTCTCAAAATACAATTAAATCTAAACATATAAGTATAAGGTAAACGCAGTGCGTACCGACAGTGAAGCTCGTACCGACACATACATAAATTCACTAAGAAAATAATACATTTGTCGGTACGCACTGCTTTTACCTTAGTGTTGCACGTTTGAATCGTAAAATGCTCTAGTCTAGTCTAGTATTCTAAAAGGTGTCCAAATGACTCACCTGTTGCCTTACTATAGGCGCAACTCTCATATCCGCATCTCATATTGGCCCTGTACTGCTTAAAATCATCCCCCATGAGCTTATCCAGTCGCTCATGGCGTGCCGTATGCTGCACGAAGCGCGTCTTATCGCAGAAGCTGTAAAAGCAATCCGGGCGGCAACAGTGGAAGTGCGACTGATGATTGCGATATCCACAATTGCTGAACTTACAGTCCTCATTGAAGCGAAACTTGAGATAACCCTGAGGGATGGGTTCGTCCTTGAACATCCGGCACGCTTTCGTGGCGTCATCATCGAGGCGCGCTTGCTTGAGTGGTGGCGCCGCCCGGAAGCTTGATGTGGACGCCACATCTTCGCGCGGCATCTCCAGGAATGGGTAGAAGCTCTTGTACATGAGCGGCGGATAGAGAGCCACCGGCGGTGGTTCGTCACGACGAGCCAATTGGTGCTTCATGGTGTGCAAATTGAGGCGAGACTCCTCCGAGAATGCCTTGAATAAAGATCATTTCGTCACAACAACGTCACAATCAGGTAACTGTTACTTGCATAGTAATGTTATTATATACGAGTCATTATTGATTATTGAGTGAAATACATTTGGAATGGAAATTAGTAATTTAAGGTCATAAGGACGTAATATTAACGTCATTATGTCTAAAAACGGTCATTAGACGCCATAGACAAATTTACTATAATTTTTCATATTACCTATAATATTATGGCTTTTTTGACTATTAAATTTAGACACTAATAAATACAGAAATCAATTCCATGGAAACTTTTCTTTTTTCTTTGCTAAAAATAATATTTGGAAAATGTCTTCTCACCTGATTGCAATAATCACAGTGATAGTGGATCTTCTTTTTCAGCTTACAAAATGGCCGATCGCACGTGGTGGTGTCATTTTTGGCCTCACTGGGGTCGCTACTGTCTGAGTTCTCGGGGAAGAAAGTCCCTGAAGCTCTGACAACTACTTAAAAAGATTAATAGTTAGTAAAAGTCGTTAAGAAGTAATTAAAATCACTCACCACTGACTCGTTCGTCATCCTGTGACGTCGTGGCGTCATCGGGTGGCTTCGGCAGAGCCGAAGACGCTGCTGATGATACAGTGGAGCCACATGATGCAGACGATGACGACGAACGTCGTCGGAGACGTCGTACGACATCACATGAATGTGTCTGAGCGTGAGCCGGCGATACGAATGAGAACGAACACTTCGTGCAGTGAAAATGATGAAGAAGCTGAGAAAAACAATAAGTTAAAATCTTTATCCTTCATTTACCTTTTTTAAAAATATTTTTCACCTTTCTATTGGCACATCCGGTGAAGCAACAATCACTGGCCTGATCAAAGAACTTAAAGTTCGGCTCAGTGGGCGAGGTCGAAACATCTTCGGCACGTGGAGTGCTCTTCTCCAGCTTGAATGATGTGAAAATGGCCTGGGGCGACTGAGTGACCTGCAATGGCGGACATTTTGGTTCTCCGCGTGTTCTATCACAATCTGGACACAGTAGAAAAAGTCCAGTGAAAATGAAATGGCAAAGTTTTTCTACCCTTTTCTCTTTTAAATGATTACATTAAGAGATTTTTTTTTAAATTTTATATAAAATTAAATATTGTGAGTGGGTTTCTTTGACATTATCTGACATAAAAAGCCTTTTTGAACTCACATTGACGTTGTTATAGACCTCGACAACGCGATTCTTGGGCGGTCTGCCGCGCTTGCGATTGAAGAAGCCATCAATGGAGGTGATCTGCAGGAGATTGGACGGCGCCTCGTGGCTGTGCATGTGTTGGGCGATCTCCGTGGCGCTGCTGTCCACGGTGGCGCCACAGGCGCAGTGGAAGTGGGCGGACAAATTAAGGGGTTCGCTCGCTTCGCGACATGATGTCACCGTACATACGCGCATCAGTTGTTCAAAGTCCTCAGGACTCTCCACTGTTGTCTCCTCCTCCTTTATACGACGGTAGGTCACTTCATTCTCTAGCCTGTGCACCATGTTGGCGATTAAAAGGTATTTGTTTTTAAATAAAAGGGTCAGAAAATATTGAGAAACTAAAGAAATGCTATTTAATGCTTTTTAACGTTTTTAACACTCCGTGACTCACGTGAGAGAAAAGATGTTGATAGCAATACGAGTAAGTGAACCGACAGTTGCAAATTATTTGGGAAATTTTTGAACAATTGGCAAATCCATAATAACTTAAAATCACTTAAAAAATGTTTGCACTCAATATATTCATCATCGTAATACTATTTTCTTTTATAGAGTTCTTCAGAGTAATTTGATTAGAAAATTTTGAAAAATCGTTAGCGTATAAATTTGAAATTTCGTTTATGTTGGCCATTTTGAATTCAGCCAACTTCACTTAGAAGTAAGCCATGTTAGTAGAAGAAAAAGTACAAGAAGAAAGCCACGCGATGGAGAATAAAAATTAAGTTATTTGGATTAAAAGAAGGAGTTTTGGAAAGTGTTCAGTTTCAAGAAGAAAGAAAGTCCTTCAAATTTACACTAGAAAAGAGAGGAGGCCAAAGAGGATCGGGTCAAAAAATAAGGAAACCCGTGATTCGGATCAGGCTCTAACAACAATCTCTCTCCCTGTCTCTCAAAAGGTAAAATATCAGAGTTCAAGGCAAGCGTTCCAAAGGGGGAATTATCTCTCTCTCCCTCAAAAGGTAATCCCACAAACTATTGCCCCTTCGAGCCGGATCAGGTTGTAACCTAAATCTCTCTCCCTCTTTCTCTCAATATTCCGAAGATTTCAGAACAAAAATCTCAATTGTCCTAATTCAATATTTCTAAGTAAGTATACCTATTGAGGTTTCTGGTCCAGTGAACTTTAGATTTAATATTTAAGATCACAGTTTTCTCTTGTCATTCCTTTTTCCCACATTACAACTGCAAATAAGGTTAGCAGTTTCTGTCCATGAAATTCTGATAATTTTCATGAATTATTTTTAAAATAGTCTTAATATTCTAAAAAAATGCCTTAAAAATATTTATTTTTGTAGTTACCCAAACTAAAAGTATTTTTGTTAACTTACCTCTCATGTTTCCGCTTGTGACTGATGAGTTGCCCGCTTGAATGTAGCACATACGAGCAATTTTGCCGTGTACAGTGAATATGATTGGCCACCCGTGAGAATCTGCACGCATCATATGTGCACGATTCACTCTTAAGGAACTTCTTAAAGCCATCACGCGTGAGTTGTTCATCCTTGATGTGGTAGGTTTTGTGCTTCTCCATATCCGCCTTATTTTTAAATGTGTACCGACAACCGCTTCGTCGACAGTGAAAGTGTGTCGTGCGTTGCCGTGCAAACGTGCAATAGTCCGTGTTGCACGGCTCCGTGGCCCGGAAACGCTGAAAGCCCTCCTGAAAGATCACCGAATCCTTTCGATGGTAGTTCGAGTGCATTTGCACGTCGCTCGTGCTTATGTACACTTTGTCGCACTTTGCGCGCAAACAGTGGTAGTGAGTCTGTTTGCGATTGTGCGTGCACGCAGTGCCAAAGTGCTGAGTGCAGTCATCGGTGGCGCTGAAGCGCAAGAAGCCGTGCGTGAGACTCTCTGAACGTTTCTTATGCCACTTCACGTGCCTTATTATCTCCTCCTTCTTGCTCAGACATCGACCCTGGCAGTGCGTGTCGAAGCAATGGTAGTGATCACGCGTGCTTTCCGACTGACAACGCTCACTGCCGCACTCCATGAACGACGCAAACTTCTTCAGGTACTTGCCCAGCAAAGGCACCGACGGACTCAAGCCTAAAGAAACATATTTTTGGTTCAATGAAACATTCTTGTTTCTCTCTAAAAGTTGATGGCGCAAATTGGCCCAAATTAATTAAACTTCCACAGAACTTAGAATAAGTGTTATATTTTTTTCTATAAAAAAAGGTAACAATGGTGGTCGATCACTTGATCAATGAATTATCTTGATATAATTTCATGCAGTAATTTATTTTTTTAAAGCTTCAAAAAGCATCTCCAAAAGTTCTCTTCCAAAGAAATGTGCAAAAAACGGCTAAGCAAGAGATAAAAAGCTTAAAAGAGCTGAGAGATTTCCCATTAAGCTTTAAACGCCTTTTCAATTCTTTAACTACTGATTTCTTAATTCCTTCTGTAAAATAGTTTTCCAAGTATAATCTTAACGCTTAGAAATGAGTTTAAAAACTCTATCATACATATTTGAAGCTATTCGAAACAACATGAAACATTAGAAACCGCGAATCTTCTGATTAATGAATTAATCTGAATGCAAACGTTTTTGGCTGTTTGATCATCTTCAAGCCGTAATAGTTTTTTAGCTCAAAAAATTCCATTGCATTTGAAAATAGGCTAAAATGTTTTTTCTTCTTTTAAATTCATAATAAAATCCCTTAATAGATGTAAATAAGGAAGATATTCCACGAAAAAAGTTTTTGATTCATTGCCTGAATTTTCGCAGCCGTGGGAACACCATATTGCCTCCTCCCCCTCCCCCCCACCCGCTAGCTCAACACTCAATTGTGTTCAATTGCTCCAAATCAGTGTTGATGGAATTCCCACTGTCCAATTGGACGGTGTCTCCCTCTCTCGCTCTCACTCTGATTGGGCTCAATTGCTCTAAATCACCGCGAACAGTAAAAATAAAAAAATAAAAAAAGAGACGAAAAGAAAAAAAAACCATTGCGCGGCCGATTAAGTAATCACCAGGTCGATAATGAGATGCTATGCATCTATTAATTGGTTGCTCGTTACTTATTGCGCCAGTGTGTTAATTTCTTGGCACTGCATCCCAAATCGATTGAATGTCAATTGGGATATTTTTGAGATACAAAAGACGAGAGAGAAATCCCAACATAGAAGCTCTAAAAAATTATTATTTCACTTCTTTAACATGGTTAAGATGGAAGAATAAGAAAAACAAGTGTAATTGGGGGAAAATTGACCTTCTAAGGGTTAAGAATTATATTATAGTGAAAATTCCTTGATTTTGAAAACTTTTCAACAGTTTGAAGACATTTTAAAATGTAAAAAGATTTTTTTAATTAAAAATGACGACTCTGGTTACCATTTTGCATAATATACTTTAAAACTTAGAAAATTCAGGGACATTTGTTACACTAAGAAACACACTGGTAAAAATACCCGAGTGTATACATACATGGCCAGTTTTCTTGCATATTGTACGTACTTAAATCTTTGAAAAATATTAATTTCACTCTTTAATCGTGAAGATTATCCCTCAAACTATCTCTGAATATGCTGTTTCTATACTGTTCGTATACTATTCTTTTTCTTTATTTTTCAAAATAAATTCAAATTTTTGTTTTTTGAATGGAATTTTTGGTTTAAATTAGTGAAAATGCATGTATATGTATCGAGTAATTCATTCGTTAATTCCATGTCCTCAATACCTTAAACTTCATTGAGTTCAATAGCCTAGCCCAAATTGTCGAGATTTCTTTCCATTATTAAGTATATATCAATGTGAGGGAGATGAAATAAATGCCTTTTTTCACCGAATGGAGGATTTAGATTGCTTCTGTGATTTTTGCATTTTTTGTAGAAAAAAATATTTTTAATACGTAATTACTATACACACAAAAGCTAATGAAATTCTCTACCCAATTGCCTCAAATTCAGTTTAATATCTACACCAATCCAGTAAAAATTTGTAAACGAGATCTCAAAATTGGTAAAAATTAGCATAAAATTTTTAACGTGTTAAAAAGTAAAAATGGATAAATTGCTCTAATCGCCATTTTGGAGTAACAAATACTTCGAATATTATAACATTTCTTCTAACCTGGTTTCTTCTCCTTGGGAACAACTGGTGGTTCCGATGGAGCCTCGGGGCGCTCCTCTGGCACTTCCGGGGACACTGTGGGCGCCACCACTGCAGCTGTGGGTGTTTCCGGTGGTGTTGGTGGTTGTTGCAGGTCAAATTGTGCATAAGCAGGTCGCGACTCCTTACTCAGTGCATCCACAATATCTCTTGGAGATATTGTCAGTCCATACATATTGAGGAGCTCCTGCATTGTTTTCATGGCGAACTCTAGTTTCGCCACTTCCGGTGGCGGAGCCGGAGCATCCTCAATGAGACAGAACTGGGATGGGAGGGGCGATGGGGATTTATCTTCGTCCAGGGCAATGGCCAATGGCATTTGAGCGGGTGAGAAATTCTTCCTTTTGTTCTTCTGGCCATCTCGAGGCGCCTCATCCATTTTTCGAGAGAGATAACAGGCTCTAAGATCCGCGAAAGGGTTAAAAAAAAGCAAAAAAAAACACACTTGGGATTTGATCTCACAAAGATCTCAAATTTTCCCATCTCTCTCGCCCTTCGCGCGCTTCTTCGTTTTTTTTCTTCCTTTTTTTCTGATGAATGGGGTGAAGAAAAGAGAAGGCGATGGGAAGAAAGAACGAGAGAGAAGGGGGTGAGAAAAGGGTTTCACTTCATTCCCACGAAACACTGCGCAATTTCCAACGGCTTTTTTCTTCTTCTTCAGTCCCCTTTTCACGGGATTTATCGCACAATTTATTAAAAATCTGGCCGCGAGCACTTAATAATTTTTTTTACACAAAAATCAAAGGAAAAAGTTTTCCCGCAATTTTTTTTAAATGAAAATTCCTAAATTTTAAAATAAAAAAATAAACTATGTACCTTCACAAATATTCACTCCATTTGATGTTATTCCTTTTTTTGATTGCTCCCTTCCCCCACTTTCCTTATCCACTTTCTCTTCCTTTTCCTTTTTGGACACCCTCGCGACGATACCACGTGTTTCACATCACGGGATTTAAACACACACACACGCGCGCATTGGCGATCGCGAAAAAGGACCTCGCCGATGCTCTCAATGTGACTGCCATGCGATGACTGAGAACGGATTGAGTTGCAGAGCGCGCGCACATTCACCTCCCCACCAAAAACACGATCGAGAGAGCGAGAGATCATTCTTTTATTCTTCAATTTTTATTCATTCTTTTTATTCTTTTTTGTATTTCAAAAAATCTCAACTGAATTGTAATTACCAAACACCCCAATATACTCCTTTTCCTTCTCATCTCTCATCGTTATTCTCTCTCTCTCTCACTTCCAACAAATTGAAGAGTTTCGCTCTCTCGATCGAAGTTCAACGAAAAATTCTCTTTTGATTTATTATTCCTTACATTTTTATGATAAATGAAGCAAATTTGGATGTGTAACAGACAAAAAATTCACCGTGGGGTATTGAAATCCAACTCAAATATGGTGGATTTTGGTTGAAGAAACGAAAAAACGGGTTAAATCTAGGTATTATACTTTCTTATTTACATCGTTTACATCCATAAAGGATATTATACGTTAAAGGACATTTCTAGGCTTTTTATCCCTTTCAAAAGGCAGTTTATTTACTTATATATAAATTGTATCGCAATTTGATTGTTTGCTTAACCCTTCGTGGAATCCTGCATTTTCTGCATGTTTAACTATCGGATCTCTTACTCACTCGTATTTCTGTCAATGTCTTTTCTCTCGCTCTATTTGACATGTTAGCCACTGAGTGTCAAGCTGAGTGTTAAAAAAATGTTGTAGGAACCCTATCCTCTTAATCCAACCATACATTATTACCCGTTATTGCTTCATTTTAGCGATGAAAGATCGGAAAATGTTAAAAAAATGATGAGAGCCATACTATATAATAAGGGAAGGGGTTATCCCCTAAGCCCTATAGTCAAAGGTTATAGGGGACCATATCCTGACATACCCCATCATATATCGCAATTCAATAGCGCATCATATAAAAGTGGGGAAAAATCGAAAAAAGGTAATTCGTGCTAGATAGGGAGGGTGGGGGAAGTATCTAATATAGTCAGTGTTTCAACCTAAGATGCCAACGTTCATCCCCATCGGTTTAGCCGTGTTCTATTTCTATTTGTCTATAGGAGTCCGTATTTTCGGACTCCTATAGACTCTAGTCTAGAGCACGTTTGAGGGTGATTTGTTTGATACTTTATATATTTAGACAGGCATACCTATAACTCCTGCCACGTAATGACGTGGAAATTTCTTTCAGTAATTAATTAATCAATTAGTTTACGTATAAGAATATCCCCTAGGACTTGTTTAGCGTAATTTCCAGGAGAATTCTCTAGCTAGTTTCTTTTTTAGGACATTTTTTCAAGAAAATCTTTGGTTGTCCTAAAAATGGCTAATTTTTCTATATTCGAAATGGCTGATGATGATCAAAAAAGGCGGGTGAGTGAGCAAAAAAAGAGGCTGAGAAAGACGAAAAAATTGAATCCATCAATGTGAAGTTGTAATTGAAGAAATTCAAATGAACGCTTTCGGTGGGTTTTTTGTTATAATGTTTCTCGCTGGTATTTGACGGCTTCACCTGATTGAGGAA
>CAKKOB020001937.1:0-16704 GCA_918844115.2 Phlebotomus perniciosus
AAAACTGATTAATTTTATTTCATTTGTTTGATTTGAAATCATCCTCTTATAACAGTGTAGTCATATGACAGCAGTAGGGGGAAGCGGGGCAGTGTTGTACGTAAGATAATGTTATTTGGGGAAGTTTTCCATGCCCTATCACAATGTGTTAAGGGTTATGTCCTTAACACATTGTGATAGGGCATGGGAACTTCCCCAAATAACACCCCACGTACAAAAATTTTGCCCCGCTACCCCCTACTATTAAAAGATTATTACAGTATAATGCTATACTGAATAATCTCAAGAAAAAATTCTCTATATAACTCAATGGAAATACTAGAAAATGCCATTCACCCATTGAGGAGCTTTTGAAAAGCTCAGAATTAAAAAGTGAATGATTCAATTTTTCTTGAAAATTCTTTTTTGAGTTCTTTAGAAAAGCAGAGGAGATTGAAAGTAATGAGGTATATTTTCCCACGCTAATATATCTAAAACAGATTCTCATATTTAGATGCCCTTTAATTGTATTTTCCAGCGGATAATCGGGAAAATCATCAAATTTTCACTGTTTTTTCTCATTTTTGGAGAATATGCAAAAAGAATTTCCAGAAAAACCCAGCAGAAAAGCAGAAAATACTATTATTTCAAAACGAAAAGCTTAAGTATACTGAAAAAGCCTATAAAATTCATTTGAACAGCATTTTCTGGTTTTCCATTAACTTTTTCCGGATAAATCACTTTTGATATCTTCCAGAAATGTATATAACAGACTAAATTTGACGATTTCTCACAGAAAAATATGATTAAATAGCTTTCAACTTTAAGAATCTGTTGAAAAAGTGCCGTGTAACAGCACCATAAGATAGCACTCTATATCAAATAAATGAGCAAAAGATACTCTACCCAAGTGTAGTTATTTTATCATGATAAAACATCTACATGATAATTTATTAAATAAGTGTTTTATCATGATAAAATATAGCATAAAATTTGTGAACGAACTTTTATACCACGTATCCTGTATTATCCGAAGAAGAAGGTCGCAAATGAAAAGGAAATAAGTAAAACAAATCGTATTACATTTCTTTTGATTTTGCTGGCATTAAGATTGTTCTATGGACATAATGACACTTATCGAACTGATTCGTTTGAATATCCTTAGGAATACCACATCATTTAAATGGATACCCACAGAAATCGATTAAGCAGGACCTGGTAATGTGGCTCTCTATTTCTCACATTCTTCACTCTCCCTCATTTATCCAGTAGATGGGATATGTGTGGACCGTGGAGACAAGCAAATCCCGCAGAATTTAATGAAATCGTGTCGAAGATATGTGAATGAATTAAATGGCGCAATTTCTCATCCTGTCACCGAGTCTGAAAGGAAATCCTTTTCATGCTGAAACCATTAAGATGGTATATAAAGGGAAAATATTCACAGAAAGTGTTTTTGAGACGATTTCATATCGTCAAAAGGATGCTTCCTGTTTGACTTGACGCCCTTGACGCGAAACAAACTCCTGTAAATCCACTGAATTGATCCCCCTCTTCATTTCCACTATATAATCTGTTGACAATATAACTTTATAGGGCAATCTTGCTATGCAAATAAATTTACCTAGCATTGTGAGAAGTGCTGAGTGTCGCGGCTGAGATGCTCAAGAACACCAGCTTTTTCCATCTTGTTGAAGTTCTAACTTTTGACAGTGGGAAAAGTTTCACAAACTCAATTATGGGTATCAATACATGTTGCTCGCTATAGATGATATAATGCGGTAATATAAAAGTTTTCATTAAATTCACACTCGCTGCGATTTCATTTATCATCCTTCAGGACTCTCCTCTGTCTAATACTCCACAAACACACATACAAAAGCTTATTACAATCAAAACTTTGAAATGTGTTTTTTTTTACGCCCAACCTCTTCGACACGCCGCAGGCAAAAAACTCAATATCCACCTGTCCCACTTGATGGATTCGCTTTTGAGGTGTGGGTGTGAAAAAAAATTACCCGGAAATCGAGAACTGAGTTCTGATAATCAATACCTCGTCAGTGGATAATGAGAGGAAATAGACAGGTGTGAAAGAGAATTTATACTGGCCCATTAATAAAAATTACATACACTTAAAATTAATGCACAGTTGATAAGTTGTACGACCTTAAAAAAAAAACTTTCTCTATAGACATAACGAAAACATATAAAGTCAAAAGCATTCGGAAGGGCAAAGTGCTCAAGATTTATGACTCGCGCCTTCGTGGCTTCCCACCAGGACGTAGTAGGAGGTCTTCTTATGCTGCCAACATACTGAAGAGTCATTGTCATAACGTATTTTTCGGGAAACTTTAAGTGACGCCATAAGACCGAGTTAGAAACAGGCAAGAAAAGTCTCCACGAGAGTTATGTCTCTGGTGCCGAAACTAATTACTTGGGAACAGGAGGAATAACTGAAGAATTCAAATGGAAGGGCGTGTTGCTGGGTAAATTCTCTTAGAAATATCCCAGCGCGCCAAAGTTTCAATGAGATTTTGAGATTCAAATGTTTGCCTAATTGAATTTTTTAGGGATTCTGGGAAACCATTCTAAGACAAATTTTACCGTCTATTCAACAATGTTTAACTTTGAAAAGCAACTGGTAAGAGAATAAATCGATTTTTACCTGATTTATAAACATAACAAAGCGTGAGACGTAAATTTATTCTCTTCAACACTTTCCTAGAAGTCTATCAAGTTTGTTGTGATTGCCGTATAAATGTTTCTGCGTTTCTGTTTTGATAAAGCTTAAACATTCAATACATTTTTTCTCAATCTTTGAACTTATTGATACATATTGATACATACTCATTCACCATTTTTTTAAGTTGTTATGCAATATCATAACTTATGAATGTTCTTTATATATATATATATTCCTCAGAAAATTAGCTTTCTAAACCTCATTCAAATATATATCCAAAAGCATTCAAATGGACTCTCTCTGTACCCGAGAAATACGGAAAGCTCATAAATATTGATTTAAGATTGTGCAAAAGCTTCACAGGCTTCGTATTTCAGAGATTGCTTATGCATGGGAAAGAGGAAATTTACCAGAACTATTATGGTTGTTGGTCGCCTAATGAACCGAAATATTGCCACGACGACACACTCTCTGGCATCTCATGGCAATTATGAATTCAATGTATTTCACATTAAAGCTTTCTTCCTCCTCTGAGAAAACTGATATCATTTACAATAAAGAGCCAATCATAGCGGAAGGCTTCTTAGTGAGCTGTAAATTTTGCTTAATTGAAAATTCAATGGGATTAATTTAGGGGGGGAGGGATTCGTAATTTCCACCACTTGGAATCATTTGATGGACAATTTCAAGGAAGCCTATTGTGGGCGGTAATAGATTTTCATTAATGTTCTAGAGAGGGTGAAAAATATTCACATGTAAGAATGCTTAGAATGAAGCCCCTTTTCATATTGAAATAACCATTTTTGCTAGCCTGTCTAGAATGATAGATTTGATATGATGAGATAGATGGTCACCCATGAGAATTTGTTATCCATGGAGAAAGAGAACCGAATAGCTGAATGAAATTAAAGTTCTGAATATGATTTTCACGTAACATAGGGCTATTCCAGGCGGAAAACTTGGTAAAAGAAGAATGACAATCCTCATGTGAGCATTTGCATGAGTTTATATATGGCTTTTGGGGTAGTTCAGCAGATGTGACCAGATACCATAAATCAGATGGGAGAATTTTACTTGTAACAATCATGCAGTTTTGTCAGGAAGCCAAATGGGCGCTTTGACCCCTCCAAGAACATGAATGGGCTCGACAAAAGCTCTTAAGTCCATTGAATGTATAGTAAATCGTTGTATAAATTACGTAGGAGGTATGGCCAAAATATGTTTATTGTTCGGATATTGATATTGAAGCCTAAGTTTCAAGCAATTCATGACGTATTTCCTTGCACAATTTTTTGTTAAATTCTTCAAAATTTGTACTTCAGTTGAATTATCATCGCAGTTGAATTTTTTCATCAATATTTTTTTTGGATCTCTGTGTCATTGTCCTAACAGTGAAATAATGCCTCTTGCGATAAGAATTAATTTTCTTCTCTTTTGATTTTTGACTTTTTCTCTCAACAAAACTTTTATTGTCAAATTTTACTCATTGTATTTAGAGAGCTTCTAAGAAAAATTCCGAAGTTTCTAATATTATTCGTTTGAACGAAACAGTGAGACGCACATTTCTTTTGCGAATAGAATTTCGTATGGTAAAAATTTCTTTATTAAGGCTCAATTCCGAGAAATAAAAAGCACATTACAAAGATCACAATGGTTCAATTTTGACTTATGACTCTTTGAACTTTAAATACGAAAGGTCAAGTTGATCAGTGTTGCAAAATTCAAAGAAGATTACAACATCAAAAGAATATTATATTTAGATATTTTGTGTAAATTGCTTAATTAATATTAAAGAGGCGGGCCTTTAAATGGAATACATGTAATATTCGCCACTTAATTTTGGATGAGATGAATAGACGCACGGTTGCGAAATAAATCTCAAAAATTCTGATATTATAATTTCATTAATGCTCTTAATGCTGCTGTCGGGTGTAATACAAATATATTGATTTAGCAATTTAGCTTAACTTCTTTGGCAACATTTGTTCTGAACTAACACAAAGCTTCCAAAGTGTTTATGAAAGCATAAAAGGGAATTAAAGATATATTTATGGAAATAATTTCTCATTAAATTTTGTCCAACAAATTGAAATAAAGTTTTATTCCATTTTTCACAACCTCCGGAAAATTTTCAGTACTGAACATGAGGAGTTTGGAGATTTCATGCATTATTATTGAGTGATTGCTGCAAATGTTCCCATGCCTAGAGCTCCTGACACAGACAGTATTTGAGGTGTTATGAAATATGCAAGAGGGAAATGTTCTTCCGGCATGAATTTCCAACGATTCAGGACGTCGAAGCGATTTTCAAGAAATTGCAGATGTTGGGAGTCTTTAGTAAATCATCTGGAAATTGAATGATGTTCAACTGCAAAGTCTTTACATTTTGCTCAAAGACAAAATCCCTTTGCTCTCATCTCAATATTAATTCACACCTTTTCACTCTCTTCCATAACTTTTTATCTCACTTCGGCATTCAACCACCCCCTGGGGGCCATCAGACGACAGAGTGAAAATATATTTAAGAGAGTGTCTGAAGTCATCTAAAGCGACTAAGGGCTGATGATTCATAAATTATGATCTTCATTTGAGAATGTCTCTTCAACGCCCATTTGGGTAACCCCTTTGATCCATATTTCCCATAACAGCCGAGACCTTTCTTGGCCCAGCCGCATAAACTATTGCCAATTCAACACTCCACCGCCTTCACATATTGCCAATCCGGCACGGTGAATGAGGGAGAGAATCTGAGGGAGAATTCAGAGTCAATCGCACGGAAAACATACAAACTGCCTCCATAGAGGTTGTCTTCGTCAATCTGTAATATGAGTTTTATGGAAATTTATATGCAAAGCAGAGAAACTTGGGGAGTACATTACGCACTCTTGGTATCATGTCCCACAATGTCTCTCTCTCTGTCTCTTCTTTAAATATTTTTGCACAAAAGATGTTTTTGTGCCATTGAGAAACTATATCTAGATTAACTGCTATTTTATAAAATACAATAAAATTTCATGCGACACGAATAGCTACAATATCTGTGAAAAATACCAGAGATATCCTCAATCCCAAACACAATGAGAAAAAAATGTCTAGAGAGATTAAATCAAAGGATTTTTTATTCTTTATGAAGTCTTTTTGCTCGTACCTCTTCTTGCTCATTTTCATTAATCGCTTTGTTTATTTTTAATCACTTCATTCAGAAATTCCGCGCCTAAGAGCGGACAAAGAGCGATGAAAGTGTGCTTCCTAAATGAGCAAAAAACACTTTCTCATGACTCAATCCGACCCATGGAAAATTGTTTAATTTATCTCACGCAGAAATCACGATATAGAATTTATCTTGAGGTCGAAAATTCTATAATTTAAATCCTCGGCCTCTCTCTCTCTTCCTGTCGCTTCTATGAAAAATTCTCCTAAATCTCTGTGTCGTGGAATTAAATTAGCCCTTTCGTGCGGAGACGAAGATCTCAACTTTTCCATCCGATTCATTCAGTGAGACAGAAAATGGAAAATCCAATTATAATTTGACGGGTGGAAGCTCCACGGAATAATACAAACTGATTGATTAAATTGGCAGCTTAAAGTACTTAATTGGTGGCACATTGTCTGATTTATTTCAGGTTTATTATTCACACGTTAAAAATAATGGACTACAAATTTATAGTCTTAGCAATTAGATATTCTATTGTAAATTTACGGCAACTTGGAGCTTTATTTTAATCACTTTAAGTTCATGCATGGTAAAGTAAAGAATCAAATATGCATGAATTCCAGAGAAAAGTCAATGTTCTGAGTTGGAATTTACTTTACTGTATTTACACAATTTATATGGGAATACACAAATGAATTCCTTCGTGACGGAAAATATTTTTGTCTTCTCACACTTTCAATGCTTTCAATCAATCAATTTGGTGTGGAAACTTCATCTACAATTTTCATTTTCCCCCGAATACTTTTTCCTCACAAAGGGTTTGATTGGATTGAAAACAATACAAAAAAAATTTCGGGTGAAATGTTCGTGAAGTGCCAACGATAAAGCTTTTGAGAAGCTTAAGAGAGGTTTTCAAATCGGATTTTAATCAAATTTAAATTTACCAAAATTCATGCCACAAACACCACAAACTTTCTTCTCTCGGTCATCATTGCAACATAACCCACTTGATGTGTAATTCCACTTGGATAATTAACTTCTGTGGAAGATTAAGCACTAAATTAAAATACCGAATAATTCTGCACTGTAATTTATCTAACTGGCGCTATGTGAAATTGTTCTACTCTAGTGGAAGCTTTTATTTTAATGGTTTTATTTCCTGTTCACTCACCACCGTGGAAACTTGATGATAGGGTAGCGATTCAGGACTGAAAATTGGATTGGTCATACATACAGCATCAATGTTGTGGGCTCCGCACTGCTCAATGAAAATTTTAAACATTTTATAGGGGAAGATGAGATAGTTTCAGAAGGGGCACTTTCAGACACTGTATTTTATCGTCTGAATCAAGGGAGAGATATTATTGTGAGAAGTGGTGTACTATAGAATGGAAATTCGCAAGCGTTTTTGGAAGTGGAAGTTCTTTTTTAAGCATAAAAGGAACTTTCAGAATATTGATAGCTTATGGGTCAACTTGTGAGCTTTATGTAATTATTCATTTCGAAATTCTGCAGCGTGTGGAGCTTTTAAAAAAATTCCGAAGCTTTGAAGAAAAATTGAACTTTATGAGCTTTCAAGCTTCTTGAAGCTCGCGCCAGACCCTAAAAAGATTTGTAGAGCTTCTGGAGATAATTTTTAAAACATTCTGTTTTGTTTTCTAAACATTTTGTTATTGGCAGATAAATCCTTGGTTGAAGCTTTTAAGAGCTTTTTTAGATATTCCTTAAGCTTTCTTAGAAGGTGAGATGAAAACTCTTCAAAGTTTCCCCTTAAAGCTCCTTGAAGATTCCCTTCAAAATTCTTTTAAGTTCCCTTTCAAAGTTTTTCAAAGCTTCTTAAAAGCTTCTTGAAGATCCTCTTCAAAACTTCCGAAGTGTTTGAAGTGGTGTACAACTCTTTAACCCTAATATCTCCCCCCTGGTCTGAATTTTAAATTAAAATGAAGCAAATCTTGATGAGACCCAATACATTGACATTTACACATTTTTTCTGCCTCCTTAAAATCAGGATTTTACAGACAGTTTATAAACACATCTCACATAGGTTTTTGACATTTTGGTTTCTTGCTTAAAATTGGGTTAAAATGATTTTTGAAGTTCTTTCTGGCGGTTTTATCGTTTTTTTTTTCAAAGTGAATAATTTTTTTTATATATAATATGATAAATTAGCTTTATTTGTGTCATCCTAAGCAACGCAAAAAGCCTTGGGGCAGATTCGGACACTGAAATGAGGCTCTTCCAGATGCTCAATGTGTTTCTGAGTGTGGCTGTAAAGGGTGCTACTAATCAGTTAGAAATAAGAAGTAAGAAAGAAGAAGTATTTTATTTAATATAAGGAAATTTTTTTTTATTATTACACTTCAATTTTTCACGAAATGCCCCACATTCCGCTATCCTCCGCCATTTAATAGTTATCTACACCAAACTTTGGCAAATTTGTCACCAATACACCTACCCAAAATTTTCATATACCTATACGGAGATTCATGAAGCCCAGGTGGATAGTCAGTTTCATTCGCTCATTTGTGAAATGTTTGGAAACAATTCCTGCGTGATTAATTATTATTTAACGCAGTACATGTTAAACACTAATGGTGTCCATCGTGATTGAGAGTGGCACAAAGTGTTTGAGGGAAATCATGACTTTTACTCTGGCAAATTGCAACATTATTTCAAATTAAATTTAATTACACAGCGTTGTGCAAATTTTCAAAGAATTTGCTTCATTCTGTCCTTTCCAACATTGGAGTATGCTTCACCAATAAAGAGTTAAGGAGAAAAGGGGAAATAAGAAAAATTATACAGGAAATAAAATTCCTGCAAGACCTGAGGGAATTCTTGGCAGTAATAATGAAAATATTTTCCCTTGTGGTTTTATAAAAGCATGCAAAGCATATTTCCCTTTTGCTACATGAAAATGTATAAATTAATTAAATATATTTCAATCATTTCAAATAGAATTTAGAAATTACAAGTTTACAATTAGTATATGCAATATTGCACTGAGAGAAAAAAAGACTCATTTCACGAAACTTCTTTCCAATTTCAAGACTTTTGATTCCACATTAAAACACAGAAGTTTCTTTCCACCAGAAACTTCTTTTTATTCCTGATAGCTTTTGGGGAAAACTTTTCTGTTCACTTAAAATTGAAACACCCTTTACCAAACCGTGAGAAAAAGGAAATAAGAAAAGTTCCCTTCACTTCGATCCCTTTTCCCCGATTAAAATGGAAAAGTGTGAAAAAGAGTCACTATTGTTATCACATATATTGTGGGGTGAATTGGTCACTGTGAATCGATAAATAACATTGCAAAAAATCCGTCACATCGTGGAAGGAGAAAAGTTGTGCAAGAATTTTCATTATCTCGTAATATTTTATCGCATGCATCAAGAATTCACGCATAGTTTTCTGGGTTTTCTGTGATGTTAAGTACCTCGAAGGGTTATTATTATATCAAGTGGAAAGACTGTATGTAAAAATTTAAATCAACCCTGTCACCACTAAAACGCTGGTATGGATAAACTTTGGAGGAATGTGGAGGCCAGTATGGCAAAGTTTATCTCAAGTCAAAGTTTGGTATTCTTTGCGGAATCCGGATGCGGTTGCCATTACACGCGAATGCTTATTTGAACTCTGGGTGAATTGCAAATGTTTCAGGCTGTCCAGAAAAAAACATCCTTTCTATTCACTTCACATATTTGACCCTCGCGTTAAACTTATTCAATGTCGCATGTGATGGATGAGGGCAAAGGCAAATATACTTTTTTGTATTTACACTGGAGTTAATAACGAAAATATCTGTATCCAACAACAACTCATAATAAAAAGGTTTATTAGAGTCCAAAAATAATTTAAAAAAATAGATAGAATAAGTATAATTCAAGCATTTTCTAATGTATATTATTCAATTTAATACTGAATAAAAAATATTAAAAAAATTTATTTCTATCATCGAACTAATTAAAATAAAATTTAGATGAGATTCTAATGTCATAATAGTAAAATTTACTATGGGCGATAGTAATTTTTACTATTTCATTTATCTCGACATGATTTGCTTGTACCAACAATTTTCTAAAAATATTTCTCAAACAATATTCTTCTCAGTATTCCTTCACCCTTTTCCTTGATAAAGGAGAAGATTCCTTTGTAAGGGACTAATTAAAAATTCATCAGGAAGTGGAATTTACAAAAAATTCCTTCAGTATGGGAAACTTCTGTTAGAGAGTCCATGAATTCAGCCCAATTGAATAGCGTGACTTCAGAAATTTAAAGAGCCTGAAAAGAATGATCTTATCACTCCTGAAACGGACATCATCCCTCCCCGCTCACGTGAATTTCCACCCACACTGAATATCATGGGACGTCTGCACGTGAAACTATTTCAATTTAATATTCATTTTATTGCGGCTATTTCAACGCGTCGCTAAATTAATTGCAATTGCTTAATTGCATCCGCAACTTTGCGCTAACATTCATTTATCACCGCTCAGACTCCGAGATACTCGAGATACCCGGAGATATATCAACTGCAATTTCATTTTCCAAATCATGTCCAGTTTATACTTACAGATGAAATTCTTCTGTGAATGTTTTCGATGGATGACAATCTCTCCCTTCTCCGATTTTTCTCTTTTCCCTTTAGGAGAGGGTTTTCATCGATTTTTCCCTCCATAGGAGTTTCAAGAGTGAGCCAGTGCTCCCCAGGAGTCAGGACAAAATTGAGCACATTAAAAATAAAACTCCTGTTTGGAACACAATGGACCGGAACTTTCCAGGCGACACACAATGCATTTGGACATTTAAGTGAATAATTAAATAATGAAAGACAGCTTATTGACGTCCTTTTCTCCACTTTCATCATCCTTTATGTTGCTGCTTTTCTTGTAAAGGAAAATCACCGCCACCGGGTATTGTCTCTCATCCAAGGTTGTTTCCCAAATGAGAAACTCAAACTTGATGGCTTTTCCCAATTTAGAGAGAAAGATTTTATGCGTTTTATGTCTGGTTTTCAAGGAAATGCAATTATTTTTCTGGAAATAACTTCTTAGAATAGTCTGAAGAAACTTGAAGAGCAAAATGTATCGCAGGGTTTATGGTAAGAGAAATAAAGACAATAAAATCAACAGAATTACAGGTACAGAAATACTTCATTTGAATGCTTACGCAGCATGTTTTTCTGTTAAAAACACAGAAATTGAAAAAAAGAAGAGTAAAGATCTTTTTATTGCTGTTTGCCTCTTCTGAATGCTCTATAATCGTGTTTTCCAGTTGAAATTGAATTCACCAGAAACTAAATTGAAAGAGAATTCCAGAGAAGTGCCTATAGAAAAGCCAGGAATGCTTACAATTTTACCTACGCTCGTTATGAATTTTAAAATCTATTAAAATAATGCATTTTATTTCTTTTATATACAGAACCACATGATTTTTTGTTTGAAAGTTTCTCAATTGTTGAATCTCATAGTAGTAGTATAATGATTATAACTTAACTCTACTTTATGATGTTGTTTGCCAAAAACATCGTACAAAAAACTCCCCAATCCTGCAATTAATTGCATTTTAGACAATAATTTATTTACATAATGCACTCCATTATTTTGGATAACAATCTCTTATGGAATTTTGAGTAAATATAGTGTTTTACTTTCGTGTAACACGCTATTTAAATGTCTCTCAGCAAATTTGTGCATCACGAAAAACACAGTGAGGCATTTAAGATAGAAACAACATTCCCAGCATAGAAAACCGCTGAAAAAGTAGAAAATGCATCAATAATTGTTTATGCGAAGATGCGTTGATTTTGAATTGAGTGGGAAAGTGTGATGCGTGAAGAATACGGCAGAGGGCGGTGCGTGTGTTCATTTGTGCAATGTTGGCAACCATGGAAAGAGCGTGTGGCCGAGTTCATACCAAACGCTGTCATGGCGTTCCTCAAAATCGTCGAATTGTCATAATACGCGCGGTAATCAATGTGCTCTTGACGATCCAAAACCCGAAAAATATCTGTTTAGTATAAGGAAATAGTTAAGTAATTTGTGTGAGTACATTTCTGTGTGTTATACTAAGTAAGGTAACATCATAAGTAGGTGTAAGGAGTGTCTAAAAACACTGGGAATCGGCAAACAAAGACGGGACACTTGAGGAGATACTTTGTCGAGGGGTGAGCCTCCATTACGCTAAAACCTGTGTGTGGTGTGTGAAAAAAGGCTTTTTGGCCACTTTGCGGTGTAGGTAGCCTCACGTGTGTATGTTTTCTCTCTCTTTCCCGGCGTCCAGTGTCTGAGAAAGGGTATTTGATTGCGTCGCAACATGGCAAATGAGGATTATAACGATGAGCGTGGAAAGTTGTTCGTTGGCGGCCTTTCCTGGGAAACGACGCAGGAGAATCTACAGAGTTACTTCACGCGCTTCGGCGAGGTGGTGGACTGCGTGGTGATGAAAAACAATGAGACCGGACGATCGCGCGGCTTTGGCTTCGTGACCTTCGCCGATCCGGCCAATGTTGACATTGCACTCCAGAATGGACCACATGAGTTGGACGGGCGCACAATAGACCCGAAGCCATGCAACCCGCGCTACATGTCGAAGCCGCAAAAGGGCGGCGGATACCCCAAAGTTTTCCTTGGCGGCCTGCCGGCCAACGCCACAGAGACGGATCTGCGCACCTTCTTCGGGCGCTACGGCAAGGTGATGGAGGTGGTGATAATGTATGACCAGGAGCGCAAGAAGTCACGCGGCTTCGGCTTCCTCTCATTCGAGGACGAGAGCTCCGTGGAGCGCGTAACACAGAAGCACTACGTCAATCTCAACGGGAAGCAGGTGGAGGTGAAGAAGGCCGAGCCGCGGGACGGCGGTTTTGGGGGTCGCGGCGATCGTGGCGGGCCACGCCACATGGGCCCCACCAATGGGCAAATGGGTGGCGGACACCCCATGTCTCACCCGGGCGGCATGCAGTACCAGCAGCAGGGCTGGGGTGGGCCGCCGCAGCAGCAGAACTACGGCGGCTACAACTACGGTGCTCCTTCGGGACCGCAGTCGTACCAGGGTTGGGGTGCTCCGCCCCCGCCCCAAGGACCGCCGCAGCAGCAGCAGTGGGGCGCCTCCTACTCGGCCGCCCCCACACCCAATCAACCGTACGGCGGCGGCTACTCGGGCGGCTATGACATGTACGCCCAGACGGGGGCGCATAACGCCAATTCGGGCAGCAGTTGGAACTACAACTCCTGGCCACAGGGTGGCTCAGCACCCACGCCACCGGGTGATCCCACCGGTGGCCCGGCGGTGGACTACACCGGCTACGGCACGGGTGGCGGCGGCGGCGGCGGTGGCTACAATGCCTTCGGCAACTACGGCACGGATCAGAGCTCCTCGTACGGGCCCATTCGCACCACGTACGACACCAAGAAGCAGGGCATCGCGCAAACACCCTATCAGCCGCCCCATCTCCGTGCCCCAAAATACAATGCTTAAGCTCCCCCCCCACATCCCCTGATTTTGCAGCATCTCCAATTGAATCCATCTTTTTTCCTGTACATGATTATCCGTGTAGTAGCCCCCAGCCCCCTCATCAGGCCCCAGAGCCGCATCCATTTAGAAGCTCCCAATCCCCCTTTCCCCGCATTTGGATGAGAAGAAAAACAACAAAGAGATGTCTAATGAATTATCTAATAAGTAATTTTCAGAGAAGAAAAAAAGTTAAATATTGATTATAAATATTGAGGAAGTAAAAAAACAAGAACAGATTAAAAATGAGGTAAGAGTAAATGGTAAAAAACTTCAAAAATTTATAATTTTATCAAAAAAAAGAAAAAAAAATTGTATTAAAATATAATAAATATAATCAGTAAGATGGTCTATAATTACTTTTAAGACGCTATCATTCGCGACTGTGTCGAGATGTTAAGATGAGCATAAGCAAAAAAAAAGAAATTGATAAAAGACTGAACCACGTTCAACGCATACGATTAAGACTTGGTTGTAAGGACAGGCAAACTATAGACACTAAAAACCTATATACTTTCTAGAGCCTCTAGATGATGAATAATTGTTAGTTTTAGTTATTTTATCCGCATAATTTGTTTTCGCAAATTTTTATTTTAATTTTCCAAACTTAATTTAAACTTGTTTTTTGTTTAAAAGTCCGACTGTTTTTTTTTCTTAAAGTAACTAGCCTTAACAATTATTTGTAATCTCGATTTTAAGATACACAAACACTACGATCAGTGATGATAAATTACGTGTAAGGTCAAAGGTCAATTTGTGCAAATTGATCCTCTATCTCACATTTTTGTCGTGAAATTGTGTATAAATACTTTTTAAAATTGAAAAAACAGGAAACGGTAGCGATGGGAGGTCTTTTTAAGTAATTATTTCTGGTGCTCTTTTGGATTGATAGGTTTAAAAATAGGTTCAAAGCGATTCAGCATGACATCTTTTTCTTTTTTTATTTTTACATAAAATGGGGAGTGAAAAATGTTTTTTTTGCTATTTTGTAATTGAGTTTCTATTCCAATCATCTGCTTTTTTAGCAGTTTTATTTCAAATGATGTAGTCTTGATTTTGCGTAGTAATAAAATTTAGAAGAAAAAACAATTTGCCAAATTTTTATCTAATTTTATACCAATATGTCCTTATTAGGATATTTGGTTTATTTATTTTTGGAAAAAAAAACAAAGAAAATTAAAAATTAGTGAAAACTAGTGGGATTCTTACAAAGTCAACTCGAAATACAAATTTATCGTGCTATTCGGGAGTTTAGACTTTCGAAAATAAAGAATTTTGACGGCCTTAAAATATTTAAAAAGATTTAGTATTCGGAATTATTAGAATTATCCCAAAATGCGTTTCGTCAGTTGATTTTTGAATTATTAAGAAAAAAATTCGGATAAAGAGTGCAATTTACCGTAAAAACATCACTTTCACAAGTTAAAACAATTTTCAAGACGAAATAAAGGACCTCCTTGAGGAGCTTGGAAAATATTCAAGAATTAAGGCCAAATAAAGATAGTTTGGTAGCAAATAATACCAAATCTTAAAATATTTCTTTATCCAAATTAAGAAACAGAATTTTAAAATTGGTGGAGCGCCATCTCTGGAGAATAAAGATCGTTCCCGAATAGAGCAGTAAGACTTATGATGGCGTCTTTTGCGGAACTTAACTTAAATTTTGGGACGCGCTTTTTTCTAACTATCTAAATCTTTCTATTTGAAACCGGTTTGGAAATGAAAATTCTAAGATTAAATAACATTTTTTTAGTCTTTAAAAGTCATCCTTATCTAAATTTTTACGCTTTAATTTTTTTTATGTAAATAATTTTGGATTTAAGTTTAAATGTTTAGATGCTAGAAGTATTTATACAGTCCTGCACTTTCTTTATCATCACTGACGACGCCACACTCTAGACTGAGTCTAATCTCTGGATGAAATCGCTGATGCTATTGGTTTTTTGGGAGACAAGAAGTGTCTCAGCACTTCGTTGCTCACTCTTCACGATCAACACTCGAATGTTACATCATTTTTTCCACCAACCCTCATTTGTAATAGGCTTAATTCTTATTCAGATAAGTATGTTATTTACATTATTACTTAGTAAGTCGTAGTTTTCCGTTTCAACCACAGTAATAAGGCTTCCAAGTTGCCTCCCCCAACCCCCCTCCTCCAACCATAATTCTTAATTATTCATCAACACTTTGTCGTAAGAGCTGATTTAAGATCTACAATTTTTTAGTCATTTTGACAGTAAGTAAGTAAGAATTCGGTATCATAAGAGAATTTTTTATATACTTAACATACGAAACTGCATGACTGTGATAAATTTTTGGATTAATTTGTTCTTAAATGGATTTTATCCCGCTTCGAATCTCTCTATATCTCTCATGGACTCTTTCATCATCCCACAGGTCGACACTTGAGGCGATTTAAGTTTAATTTAGTGGAAAAAAAAGAAAGTAATTTCTATAGAGTCGTACTGATTAATTTTAGAACTTTCTTTTTTAAGGCATAAAATCGCAAAAAAATGGGCGAAATAAACTTTATGAACATTATCTCTCGATGTTTCTCGTGCACGAATTCCCGAGGCGAGAAGCTCATCCTGGTCGGTCTCCCCCAACTTCCGCCACACTCTGTGACCGCGCCAATTTGGTGGCTGACCAAATTGGCCACGTCGACACGAACTCGAGGAAGAGCTAATAAATGTGGGCGACGACACCCAGGATCATCCCCAGTTTGTCCACGAATGCCACAAGTTGGCCCCCATAAAGTATGATTTAACGGCCAAGTTGGGCGATTTATGGCGGCAGGACATGGGATTGGAGTTGGTGAGGAAAGTTTCATCCACTGTTTTGTGGTGAGCAAGTGGCTGCTGGAGCATTTTTTTACGACTTTCTGATCCGATTTATGTGTAATTCACGCAATTTACGCCACTTCGCTCTCTCACGCCGATAATCACTTCCTTGAACCTCTATTTCATCCTCATAGCCCAAGAACACTTTGCGTAATTGCATTACGTCTATTGAATAATGATTAGAAGCACTAAAGTATAATAGTTTGAATAGCTAAGGTGGATAAGACGTATTTTCAGAGCAGAGAATTGTGTTGGGGATTTTAATAAAGATCATCTTAAGTAATTTGACTCAGAAAACCGTAATTCTTAACCAAATCATATGGATCAATCACTTTAGGATGGCAAGAGAGAAAATTATACTTTTGCTTGAACTTTTATAAGAAGCAGAAACCCTTCAATCATGTTTTTATTATTTAATGCGGTAAAAGAAAATGAACTCAACTCACGCATAAAAAGAACCTCTTAATCAAACCACAAAGTTTGAAGCACACACCAATTATAACTTCATCCTTACAAATTGTTTAATCAGTTAAGCTCAT
>CAKKOB020001938.1:0-16704 GCA_918844115.2 Phlebotomus perniciosus
TTGGCCAGAGCCTTGTCCATCTCGATGGAGCTTCCAAGTCTTGCAGATTGCGGGAATGTAATCTGGGAAATCTTATCACTGATGCCATCTTCGATGCTTACCTGAACTCCCATGAACCCCCAAGTGATCCAGACAAGTGGTCAGATGTTGCAGGAGTTCTCATGCACAGTGGAAGCATGAGGAGCGCCTTAGGAGTGGGTGAGATTAAATTTCTAGATCTCAAGACAGCATTTCCCTACGAGAACACCTTTGAGGTGGTTGAAATCTCAGGGAGATCCCTAATGGAAGCTCTTGAACACTCTGTGGCTCAGTATAGTCGCTCGAGGGGATTTGGGCGATTTCTTCAGACATCAGGAATCCACGTGACATTCAATTTGGATGAAAAACCAGGATTTAGAGTCACCTCGGCGAAAATTCTCTGTACCAAGTGCAAAATTCCAACTCTTGAGACTCTAAATCCCAAGGAGTCGTATCAAATCATCGTGCCGGCCTTTATTAGGAACGGAGGAGATGGTTTCACGCAATTTCAGGTAGGAACTACATATTTTCTTGAGTATTTAGTAATATTGAGATTTATTTATAGTTATTTAACGCTTTTTATCCAAAAATTTCCTTTGCTGGATATTTTTGATCAGTAAAAACTGTTAACACTTCATTGATCGTATGAAACAAGAATTGCAAGCAATTTTTAAGGTTTTAAAACTGTTGCGAAATTTTCGCTGAATTATCAACAACGGGTTCCTCCTAATATGGAGAATCCATTGTTAAGTTGGCTCAAGAATGTTTCGCGAAACTTGAAACACTCAAGGAAACCTTCGAGAATTCCGAGAAATCTAAGGAAAGTTTCGAGAAACCTGAGAAACGTTAAGAAATTCTTTGAGAAACTTTTAGAAACCTTCGCAAAGTTTCAAGAAACAATCCCGAGAAACCCAAGAAAAGTTCCGCGAATCCCGAGAAATCTTCAGAAATTCTTCGATAAACCCGAGAAATCTTCTCTAAGTTTCGAGAAATCTGAGAAACCTCCAGAAATTCTTTGAGAAACCCAAGAAATGTTTGCAAAATTTCGAAAAACTGGAGAAATCTTCAGAAACTTTCGCGAAACCCGAAAAACTTTCACAAAATGTTTCAAATAGCTAAAACGTTTTCAAATTGCCAATTGCATAAGTTTTAGATTCAAAAACGTTTCATGATTAGCATGATTACAAAAAAAATCATTGATCATTCTCTATTTTATTTACTTTAATTCTTTTATTTATTGTCAAGATTGATAATCTTTCTCAATAGAAAGCAAACAAAACTCAGTCTAAAATTTTCATGATGGACATTGAAGTGTTAAATATCAGTTCATGTTTCTGAAGTTCTTTTCGTATTTGGTATTCAATTTATTCAAATATTTTCCCAACTAATCCAAATATTGCTTGCAATTTCAAGTTCTATTTTAATATTTTTTGCAGAACTCAACGATTGAGATTCTCCCATTCGGAGAGACTGAAGTTCTCGAGAGATTTATCAAGAAAATGAGTCCAATATATCCAAAAATCGAAGGGAGAATTAAATTTCATGATGATTAGGGGTAAGAATTTCTTTATATTCCTTCGAATTAATACAAAAGAACAGAATGCAATTTTATCTATCAGTGAAATCATTATACATTGTTTAGTGATGGGATGTTGATATGATGATTCACCAGAGTTCGTTTTTTTAGTTATATAAATTGAATAAGTTAGCACTACATGTCTTGGGGGATGAATTGTACAAATTTGGTGGTCAGACTAGAGAGCTGTTCTTTCATCGTACACAACAATTCCATCACGTTCGAGCGGTAGAACAGCTAGATTTTGCGATCTTGAGCGACAGAGAGCGATAATTGCCGCTTCGTCGTTTCGCATGCGATTCCGTCGTTTCTTGCTAAAGTTCACTTTCGCGTAGAGCTCTTCGAGATCATCTGTTGTGGAGACTGGTCTCTGCTTGACGCCTTTTCCCCACGACGGAAGTGATCTCGTCCTGTACGATGATTCCTCAGATTCACTGAGAACTGCCGGAAGAGACGTTAAAAGATTCGAATTTATCATAAATAGGTCGAAAAGTATCATATTGGTTTGTGTATTGGATAAATATAGACCATTGTATAAGGGTTTGTGTCTCCGCTGCTTGATAGGACTTTTAGACGAGTTAAAAGGCCTTTTTGGACTAGTTATGGAAAAGGTTTTCCGCTATGGGTTACTAATATAGAGAATCTCTGGTCGATTGGCTCGATAAATGTTTCGCGAATCTTAAGAAACCCAAAAAAAATTTCGCGAAACCCACCAGAAACAATAACAAAGTTTCGAGAAAACTGAAAAACCTCCATAAAGTTTTGTGAAACCAGAGAAATCTTTACTAAGTTTCGCGAAACTCGAAAAATCGTCAAAAAGTTTTGCGAAAACAGAAGAATCTTTATAAAAGTTTCACGAAATCAGAGGATAGTTTTGCAAAAGTCGAAAAAAAACCTTTACAGAAGTTTCGCACAACCCGAAAAAAGTTCAAAAAGTTTCGCAAAACAAGAGAAATCTTTACAAAGTTTCGCGAAACCCAAAAAAAACCTCACAAGATATCGCGAAACTTAGTTTTATCATCTTATATTTTCACGAAACCCGATAAACATTCTCAAAGTTTCGCGAAACCCGAAAAACCTTTACAAAGTTTCGCGAAAACCGAAAAACGTTCACAAAGTTTCACGAAACCCGAAAAACTTTCATCAAGTTTCGTGAAACATAAGAAACCCTCATGAAGTTTCGTAAAACCCGAGAAACTTTTTCAAAGTTTCACGAAACCCGAAAAAACCTTCATCAAGTTTCGTGAAACTTAAGAAAGCCTCATGAAGTTTCGTAAAACCCGAGAAACTTTTTCAAAGTTTCACAAAACCCGGAAAAACCTTTACAAAGTTTCGCGAAACCCGAAAAACCTTTACAAAGTTTCACGAAATCCGAAAAACCTTCAAGTTTCGTGAAACTTAAGAAACCCTCATAAAGTTTCGTAAAACCAAGAAAGATTTTCAAAGTTTCACGAAACCCGAAAAATAGTTTCGCGAAATCAGAAGAACCTTTACAACTCGTTGAAAATGCAATAACAGTAAAGACTCAAACCCATGAAAAATCAGTAAATCCCTATTATTTAACATAGACGCAAACCCTCTTTATAAACTGCTGCAAAAAATATAAAACTCACCTGAACTGGATGCGTACAGAGGATTGATGGCCCACATGGATTTGTGAGTGTCTGGGATTGTGCTCTGACATGGCACGAGACTACAAAAGGTTCCGGCGGGCATCGTCTCCCGGACATTATGCGTCGTCTGTGTCATGTGGGGCATCTGTTTGGCGTTGGAAGTGGCGACAGGGGGAGCAGATGTTGAATATTGAGCAGAAACTCCTGTCCAGGATTGAGCGTTGTGAGCCACTGGAATTTTTTTATCACCAAATTAAATGAAAAACTGTTAATTTGGGGGATCTTTTGGATTTTACTCACTTATAATTCCTCCAGCATCTGCCGATGTGGCGGTGACGGAGGCCCCACAGCGTGAGGGACTGAGAAACTTGCGACTTCGCGGAAGAAGCCAGCAACAGAAGAAGAGAGTGGCCAGAACGAGGACACCCACTACTGTGCAACCGATCACGACGCCCCACACGACTGCAGGTAAACCCCACACTGTCCTCTGCGGACCCACCTCAACGGGTGGCCACATGCGCGCCGTAAGCGTCACGGATTGCTGGTAGATTCCCTCCAAAGGCCGCCGGATTGAGACATCTTCCGGGCCTAGAGGAGAGGGAAAAGTTTTACCCTTAAAAAGGCTCAGGGTGGTACAAGTTTTTCAAACAATAAGATTTCAGCTGAAAAATTTAGGAGGTTTTCTTCTGCTCTGTTAGAAAATCTCCAGAACCATTTGGCCAGAGATTTTCTGGCCCTTCATCACGTTCATCCCGGGAATTCAAGCTTTCTGATACTTATTGGACTTTGGAAGTATTCTTCAAACATCTTTAGTACTGTTTAAAATCCGTAAAAGCTCTTAAAAATTCAAGTAGGTAAAGAAATATATGTATAACGTAACGAATGTTTAAAACTTCAGAAAGAAAAGCTATTAAAGAATTAATTTTATAAAATTGTAGAATGAAAAAAGCAATAAAAAACGTAAATATAATACTTTGGGAATATTTTCAAAAGCTCTGCACGATCCTCAAGAAGCCCTAAACAAATTTGCGAAAGCTCGTATCCAAAAGCTTAATAACTTTTAAAGCTCGGGAATTAATATTGCTCTTTAAATTTTTGTAAAAGTTCAAAGGCATTTTTTTTGAAAATTTTGATAAATTATCAATTAGATTTTGTAAAAATTCTAAAATTGGGTTAATTTATTCACGAATTTTTGAAAAAAGCTCCACAAAATTTTCTTAATCTTCCTAATTTCTTAAAGAAAAAGAATTTTTTGAGAACAAAATAAAAGAATTTTTGAAACTAATAAACTTATTTGAAGAAGTTCTAAATGAAAGCTTGAAAATTGACTCAAAATTTTCATATAACTCGGTTAATTGATTTGTTAAAGAAAGCTATGATCAAAATTTGCTGAAGTTCTACAGAAATTTCGAAAAGCTTCTGGCTTCTTTCTTAGGATGTTTAGGAGTAGGAGTAGATTAAATAAACATTACTTATACAAAAAAATTTTAAAAGCTGGACACGATATTCATGAAACTATTATATTATAAAACTCATAAAGTTTAACCAAAAGCTTCAGAAATTTATACACAAGTTCAAAAGACAACATTATTTTCTTCAAAGAATAAAATTATTGTTTATTTTCATTATTATGTAGGTAGGTAAAATATTTTCGAATTTCTTGTATATTTAATTAAGGAGTTCAAAATTAATTGTTGAAGCTCACAAATTGACTCAAAAGCTGTTAAAAATAAGAATAAACTCTTCAATTTGTTCTGAAATAACTTAATTTTAATCTTATTGATTAATCTCACATCCACGGATTTCTATTCAAGTGTACACCACTTCTCTCCCCTTGACTTCTCCCTTGTTGCATGTTTTACTTTCATTTTAATAGATTTAATCCTTTCAAGTACAAAAAGTTCTGAGATACCGGAGATAAGTACCTGTTGAACTTATTAAACTATTTATAGAGATGAAATGCTTTTTAATACAAAAGCCCTGATTCGAAGCATTCAAATTAGATTATTATTAGCTTTTCGTAAATTATCATGAACAAATTTTATGATTTTGAATTTTTGATTCAAAAAATCTTAAAATTTTAATCTAGAAATTTCAGAAAATCCTTAAAAATCCACTACAATTTGGCAATTTAAATCATGCAGATTATATTTAACTTCAACACTGAACTATAAACTTGCTATTTTTATGCATATTTGTACTTCGCCAGTTCCATACATTCAGGCAGTAAATTGGGTTGGACGAGACACACAATTCAATGGGGGAGAATTTTCCAAAAATAATGGTAAACTTTCTCGTTACTCAGTGAATATTCTGGGACATTCTTCCACACGATTTTCCAGGTGAGAAAGCTATTAACCTTTGAAGGTGGGCCATTTTTCTGCCTCCAATGAGATTGAACTTTAAATTTAATCACGAACAACCTATTATCAGATTGTCACAGATGAAAGCACAGATAATTAAGCAAATAATTGAGTTATGAAGAGCTTTATCGATGAGAATGAAAGAGAAAATATGATATTTTCACTTTTTTCAACGGGAATTCAATCCACCAAACGTAATCTCACCTGGAGAGACAAATTTGTACCAAACAGTAAGCGCCAAGTGGAAGAGACACGTTCCCTCGCAAAAGTTTGTGTCCGGAAATGGTGAGAAGTGGAATTATCGGACAGTCTGAGGCAACGTGAGGTGATTTCCGAATTATAATTTAATTTTACAGACTCATGAGAGTGTGTAAAGCAATTGGCCACTGGGTGTTAAGCCGCGAACGGATTGGATGAGAAATCAATCAAAATTAATTTATCATAAATTGAAGGAGAGAATTTCTGTTTTTGACTTCCTGGGTGGAAAATATTTCCTCAAGGGAAGTAAATCAACAGAAAATGATTGTTCTCACGTTTTCAGACATAGTTTCTAAAAAATTGCGAGTTCAAATCCCATCAAATTTTCCTAATTTATTTTCTTTTTTTTGTATTATTTTTTTTTAATTTGAAAGTAAATTAAGAGACGTAGAAGCTCTCCTGGGTTTTAAAACAGAATAAAAAGTTGAATAAAAAAAATATAAGAAAAATGTTATTCCTACTGGGATTTGAACCCGCAACAATTGATTGATATTTTTTTGTATAAAAATGCCAGTAAAACGTAGAAAAATTCTAATAATGAGTCTATATAGGGTCACTAAAAATCATTAATTAAATGCCTCTTAACATTTCCTTTCACGGAGCTTTTGAGCGGAATAAATCCTAGAGACGAAATTTTCCTTTTTTGGATAAATAAGGATAAATAATGTGTGAAACAATTTGATAAATATCTGATAAAATGAGGCTCTGCATGAGCCATGATTATTGGAAGTTCATAATCGATGGATTGGTAATTAAACATCTGGCGGGATTCTTCACATGATGGATTTCCCGCTTGCCCCCAGGAGAGTTCCGATGTTAATCGACTTAGTGCGGTTAACCATATCCAATAAATCATCCCTCGGACCGCTCACTAGGCGCGCGATTGCTTCAAGGGTTTCCCTACCTGGATACACGATGAACGCCTCAGTGCTTGTCTCATTGATCTCCTCGAGAAAATTCACACTATCCAGCGTATCGGGCGGATTTTCCACCACCACGGCCGCTGAACCCTTCTCCGCTGGCTCCCTCGGCGCCAGATTTGCTTCTTATTTGCACACACGAAAAAATGTCTCACACATCAACCGCAAAGTCTTCATATCGACAGCCTTTTGCATTTCTCACTACATATTATTGAATTCTATCTGGATTTCCTTCCTTTCCCTCTTCCATATGCAAAACCCGCACCAATTTGAGGAAGGATGTAAAGAGAGGCAGTAAATTGGAAGTTTTGTATTACAAACATCCCAGAAAGAGGAGAAAAAGTGTAAATTTTCAGCGATAAAAATCCCTTGAATTTTAGTGGAACTCCCAGGGTTTAGCATTGTCTCGCATTCACAGTTTTAATGATCAATTGAAAATCAAAAATGATCCGATCGGGTTGAAATTTTGGGGGTGCGTTAATAGGTGTCTCTGGATGTCAAAAATATAGGGTCTCTGAATCAATTATTCCAGGCGACCGTCCGACCGTGCGTCTGGCCGTCTGTTTAGTCATTTATAACGAATGACAAAAAGATATATCAAGATGTGGTTTTCGGCAAGGACTTTGGAATGTGCTTTAAAGCGTTTTCAAATGATTTCCAGACATTTTTTTTATGAAAAATTATTTTGTTAGAAAAACAAATGGAGAATCTTTGATCAACGCACCGAGTAAATTCAGAAACTCAACGCCAAAGTTCGCAAACTTTTAATCTGATGGGTCGTGAGTTCAATCCTTAGTTATATCAAATTTATTTTTCTGTTCTTTTTACTTAGATAAGATTATATATCTTATCTTATCTTCTTACGTGTTCAAATAAAAAAGTTTTTAAGCTTATAAAAAATCCATATATAGTGCCGTTTTTTAAAATTATCGATTGCAACCGGGTTAAAATCGGCTTAGGATTGTAGGAAATTCAGATTCCTTTCAAATGAGCACCCACATGATGGATTTAGGGTGAGTAAAACCGTTGAAAAGAGATTTTCAAAACTTTGACCACTTTGACCTTGAAAAACCGTTAGACGGAATGGTTCAAGGTCATTGGCATGTATGAAAATGAAAAAAATCGCAGGACTGGTTTTCGAGATATATCAAAAAACATGTTTTTATAGGGGATAGGGGGGCTTTTTAGAACATTGCAGGGCCTAGTTCTGATCCTAGGGTCGAATTTAGGGAGGTCCCCCTAAAACACATATTGGAAGAAACACAATTTGTATTGCCATTTTTCTCGGAGCAAAAAAATAAATATTTCATTATCAAACTTTATGCAGTATATTTTGCATATTCAGACCACACCCATTCGCATTAATACCAGACAGATTATTTTCTTATTATCCCAAGTATTATTTAAATGAGGCGCTTCGCACCTCGCTTTTGGGGCTTAAAGAATATCTTTATTAGCTTAGAAGGAATCTGACTGGAAATTCCTCAGAATTCAAAGTTAATTCAAGTCTAGAAGCTTGAAAATCACGCTGATTTGTATGAGATTTCTAAGAAGATAATGAAGAACGGACTTTTATAGTAAATAATGATTATAGGGGACATCACCCTGACCAACCCCACCTTACATCATTACTCGCTAGACACAGACACTTTGTAGATGGGATTTTTGGGACTCTTGAGGCCACATCCGGTCGAGATATGTCAGTTTGGTGGTGATCTTAGTAATTCACATATGCACACTCTGCTTTATGTATGTATATAGTGCTTTGATAGCTTAAGAAGTCATTTACACCTTCTCCGAAGATCTCATTCATTCACTTTAAGCACATGCGACTTAGTCAGGTGGATCAGGTGAGTTATGAACCTTTTAGTCTCAAATGCAAAGTATATAGGGGAAGCGGGGCAACGTTTTAGTGTAGCAGCGTTATTAGGGGAATTTTTTCGCATATATTTTCCAATGAAATTTTCCCACGTGATTGTGATAGGACATGGAAAAATTTCATGGGAGAATATATGAGAAAAACCTCTCCATATAACGCTGCCCCGCTTTCCCCTACTCTAGAATATTTAAATTTTGACGAAATTTGACCCCGCTGAAGAGTATAAATGCAGTGGGTCCAGAGAATCAGATCTCAGTCAAGTGAGAAGAATGATGTGGTTCGGAATATGTCTTGTCGTTGCTTTGTGTGCTGTTGCGGCTTTTGAAAATTGTGCCGATAGTGATTCGGAAAGATGTAGACATATCAATAAGGAAAGGGCTACTCATCCAGTACCAACAGGATCTGTAAAATCGTCGGATCGTCCATGGGAGAGAACATCCGGCTACTGGATAAATCTAGGCCATCAGCATGTTCGGGATAAGATCAAACGAACTTTAAATACGAATCGTGCCAAAAACGTTATCTTTTTCCTAGGCGATGGAATGAGCATCGCCACACTTTTTGCCACAAGGGTTGCTCTGGGTGGGGAGGAGCAACAGCTCTCCTTTGAGAAATTCCCTTACACTGGCCTATCTAAGACTTACTGCGTGGACTCACAGGTCTCAGACTCTGCATGCACGGGAACGGCCTACATGACAGGCGTTAAAGGAAACTACAGGACTATTGGCGTTAACGCTAAGGTGCCCTTTGGTGATTGTAAGGCCTCAAATGATCCCTTCACTCACACTCATTCCATTGCCGAATGGGCCCTGGATGCTGGGAAATCCGCTGGGATAGTGACCACTACCAGAGTCACTCATGCTACTCCGGCATCCAGTTACGCTCACGTGGCTGACCGAAACTGGGAGGATGACTTTATGGTGCGTCAGACGGGATGTAATCCCCATAAAGTCGTGGATATTGCCCGACAGCTAATTCATGGACCCGTTGGGAGTCGCTTCAGCGTGATTTTGGGTGGGGGTCGAGGGAACTTCCGTGACGCCACGATGCCAGATGAAGAGGGTGGCTTTGGCTATCGCAATGACTCTCGAAACTTGATCTATGAGTGGTTAAATAGTGGTCAGTCTAAGAGGGAGTATGTCTGGAATCGTGAGGGTCTGCTCAATTTACCGTCAGATACTCATAGTGTTCTGGGCTTATTCGAGAAATCGCATATGCAGTACTACCTTGAGAGTCAGGACTTGGGGAGTCAGGATACTGAACCTACTTTGGAGGAGATGACAAGGACTGCTATCGATGTACTGAAGAAGAACAAGGATGGGTACTTCCTGTTCGTCGAGGGTGGGAGAATCGATACGGGTCATCATGATTTGATGGCCAGGGCGGCAATTTGGGAAACCATTGAGTTTCAAAAGGCCATTAGAACTGCTAGGGATATGACGAGTGAGGACGATACCTTGATTGTTGTTACATCAGACCATAGCCATACTATGACTGTGTCTGGATATCCGGTAGGTTTATTAACTCATAAAACTTAATAAACCAGATTTATTTCAATGGATCATTTTGTAGACGAGAGGAAATGACATCTTTGGAGTAGTCGATAGGGAACCAGCTCTAGGCACAGACGGTATGCCGTATATGACCCTGAACTACGCGAATGGCGTGATGAACCAGAGCCCCTTCGTCAATGGTCATGAAAATCCAAGTACTAAGGATTACACCAAATGGTCGTCAGAGTTCCCCTTTTACGTGCCAATTGAGGTCCAGGAAACTCATGGAGGTGACGATGTAGCTGTCTTTGCATCCGGACCCTACGCTCATCTGTTCACAGGAACAATGGAGGAAAGCTTTTTACCACATATTATGGCTTATGCAGCAAGTATAGGCGATGGTCCTAAGAGCCCATAAACTCTGTCATGCATTTCATTTACAAGTAAACGAAAAAAAAATTGGTTTTAATGGGTTAAAAGTCAGTTAATGATTTGGGAACATGAAGAAATCATTGACTTGGGTATTTGGAACAAGGCAAACTAGGTTCCAAGACTAGTTTAAAGCAACTTATAAAGCAGGTTCGAAAGTTATTCTAGGACAAAAAGTCCTAGAACAGATCAAAAGGTCATTTAGGGGATGAATGAAGCCTTTCATTTCGAATTGTCTGCTCCATGCGGTAAAACAGCAAATCCAAATCTGCTCTCTCATACCCAAAGGACGTGCCAAGCTTTGCTTGGGAGACCTGGGATTACCGTAAGCCACCTCGGGATTTAATGCAATTTGCTTTAAAGCTGAAAGTTTGCGATAAAGAGTAGAGTCGAAATGAGACCGTATTTGGATTAGTGTTACACGAAACGATTTTAGGAAATGATCATAATACAAGATCCGACCCATAGAACCGGAGATATGACTGATTTAATATTAAAAATTTGGACCCCAATATCTAGGGTCCTAATACAACTAGGATCTATCAAGATTCTGTTTTGAAAAGGTATCGACGTCAGTTATAACACGTTAAAATGGGAAATCGATCAATGCCATAGGGGCCGAACTATTAAAGAAAAAAGAATTTGGGATGTTTCAAAATGGCGGATCTGGGGAATGGGGTGGGATTTGAAATCTCCATCTCTATGCGTCCGGATGATATATAAGGGCAAAAACGACGCCAGGGCGGATTTTTTTTGCCGCGCATAATTTTGGAATGTGAGGATCCTAAAATGTGTAGCGGAGCCAGGCGGAGCCCATTACAGAAGAGCAGAGATTTGGTTAGTCCCAGTTCTAAAACCTTATTCAGCAATTAATTGCCCTTTATTGGCCACATGAAATATTCCATTTGAATTATATTAAGATTAAAAAAGAGTAAAAAAGGAGGAAAAATAAATCTGAAATAACTGGGGATTGAACTCACAACCCTCCGAACAAGAGCACGTGAAATCTAGCGCTCAGCTTTCTGCCCTCTCAAATTATGGAACAATCAAATATTCTACATTTTTTTTTCAACAAAATGTTTATTCTTTGGAAAAATTGTCTGGAAATCCTGGAAATGATATTTTGTATTTCAAAAATCAAGTCACAACCGAATTTTATCACATTCTGAATTGACCACGAAAGAATCTCAGCCCAAAAAGAAAATACTGGACTCACAAACGACTTATCACGCGCTTCCTCCCTTTCATCAATGAAAGGAGACTCTTGATATAGCAATTTATTAACAAATGGTAACACAAAACGACCAATAATCGTGTATGGGTTACTTTCACGTAAACTCCCCTCGTATATTGAAGGGTTCACAATAGAATCAACTATAAAATGTTTCTGCATTGGAAGTATAAATTGAAAGCTTCGACACGGAGTGGGTGGAAAGGGTGTTTAACAAGCTTATGTTGCAAAAATGAGGAAGTGATTAGGTGCCGGACATAAGCTGGCATGTTTGTCTCTTCAATATAGCGGGTATTTTATTGTATTTGCACCTTAAACACCTTGTTTCACCTTTTGATCTCTTCGCAGCTCGCGGGGATTTGTTGGGGTTGTTTTGCATGCCAAAGACACGGTAAATGAGGAAGATTTTCCTATTTTACGATACGGGGAAAAAATTAAACTGGCGCCATTCGTAAAGATGACAAAATATTCACGGTGACTCCAGAAAAATTTATATATTTTTCACCGAGAAAGATAGGATTTTTATATCTCAACATTGTATAAATAGCTTGACATGGAAAGTCTAAGGAAAATTGTCTAAAAATACAAACATGAAAAGTCGGTCATTGAGGAAAATTGCATTCTACTGTGACACCCTTTTTCGCGTTTGTCTCTTGTGCACTAGCGAGTGCCGAGATGGAGGAATTTGCCCAAAATATACCATCTCTAAAAGTCGCCCTTATGAGTAATTGAATTTGTAATCTTCACGGTGAGAGGCTTTTAAGTATGAGCGGCCGTTGGAAAAATCTCGCGCGACTGCAAGGATCTCACATCTTACTTAATCACATTAATCACAATTGATTCCTGTCTTTTGCTTTAACACCTGTCTGAGCACCAAATTTCACACCTGCGATACAACGACGTGTACTCGTGGCAACATTTTCCCACAAACTGAGGAATGCTTCGAAGGGAAAATATTGTGAGAGTCTCATTGAAGTTGTTCACGTGCAGTAAAATATGCGCGCGCTATTTTCACTTCATTATTATCTTTCTATTTAAATATTTTTTGAACTTCAAGGATAATTTACTGCACGGAAAATTTAAAGATCATTCATTTCTTTTTCTTTTACTAGCGAAAATTTAAATTTTGACCAACGGCAACGCTTTAAAAGTTCGGTTCAGAAGCCCTAGAAGACTTAAATGATGATTGCTAAAGCTTGAATTTTATCCCAGAAGCTCGAAGTTCACTCAGAAGCTTTAAAAATATTTAGAAGCCCAGATTTGTATTCAGAAGCTTATCCAGAGTCTTCAAGTTGATAAAACTTCGGATGTCATTTCCCAGAAGCTTCATAAACATTAATTGAGTTTAAATTTTTACCCAAAAACTTAAAAACTATCACAATGAAGTTTTAAATTATTATTAAAGCTCAGATTTTACTCAGAAGATTAGAAGCTTAAAATTTCCTTTAAAAGTTTTAAATACGCTAAAATATCCTAAAGACCTTATTTGTGTTTATAATCTAATCCAGAGGCCTTGTACTGTCACTTAAAACTTAGCTAGAGCCCTAATTGTCGTCTAATAAGCTCTGACACATTTACTAAACTTAAAATTTTTATTCCGAGGCTTAAAAAGATCACTAAACTCAGATTTTTAATCAGAAGCTCTTCCAAAGTTTCTTACTTAATAGTAATACTTTAAAAAGAATAAAAAAACCATTATGTTATTCTGAAGTTCTTTCAGAAATTTTGAATTATTTTTAAAGCTTTGAATTGTCCTTATAAGTTTAGCTAAAGGTCAAACTGTTATTAAGAAACTCTAAAAATTTGCTAAAATTAAAACTTTTATCCAAAAACGCCAAAAACCTTAAAAAGTATCCGAAAGTTCGCAAATCTTTGCATTTTTGATTAGCTTGGCTAAACCTCAAAATTTCATCCGAAAGATTTAAAATCATTGCCAAAGCTTGTATTTTTACCAATAGGAACTTAGCTAAGGCCCAAATTCCCTAAATTGCTATGTAGAAGCTTTGAAACATTTGCTTAACATCCAAGTTTTATCCTGAGGATTAAGAAATATCAATACCTAGATTTGTATTCAGAAGCTTATCCGGAGTCATTAAACTATTGCTAAAGGTCGAATTTCTTTCCTAAAAGCTCCATAATCATTAACTATAGCTTAAACTTTTACCCAAAATTATTTAAAAATCTTAAAATGCAGGTTTTTGTTCTGAAACTCATCCAGGAGTTTTAAATTTATTGGTATAACTTAACTAAAATTTTTATTCCAAAATTAAGAAATTGGATTAAGCGCTCATTCACATGGCACCAAATTTTTTGGTATAAATTTATTTGGTTTTTCCATAAATCAGCCGAAAAACGCCGTTTTCGCAAGTAAATTGTTGTTACGTCACGATTTTCATAGATAAGAAACAATTTTCTATCCTAAGAGTTACATTTAATATTTAATTCCTACTATTTAGTAAAATTCAACAAAATCAACTCCAAATTGGTAGACATTTCAAAATAATTTGCAGTTGATTTTGTTGAATTTTGCTAAATTGGAGGAATTAAATGTAACTCAAAGGATGGAAAATTGTACTCATCTATGAAAATCATCACGAAATAATAATTTACTGGAAAAACGGCATTTTTCGTCTGATTTACGGAAAAACCAAATAATTTGGTATCATGTGAATGACCGCTAAAGCTTATTTAGATCAAAATTAGATCCAGAAGCAATATAACAGCCAAGCTTGAAAATTTAATTCAATTTTAAACTTAAAATTAGATTTTTGAGTAAAGAATCCGATCAAAATTCACTTAAATTTCTTATAAAGTGTAGTGTAGGGTGTTCAAAACATTTGAGGTTTTACCACTTTTGCCACTTAAAATCAATTTATTCTCAAATACTAAACTTTATCCATTTCTCTATACATTCAGTAGAAGCTAAAAAGAAAGCGGTTTGGCCTGTGAAATGGATTGGGTTAATAGGTCAGTTCGATGAAGTTGGTCGACTGAAATTTCCTATAAAGACCTTTTGAAATTTGGATGAACAAAAATTTAAGCAGGATTTTTATTGATTTATGAACTGCCACAGCCAAAACCCCGTCACAAGTATATGCTTTATGCAATTCCTCACCATAAATTTCCACTCAATGTTCACTCCATTTCCACTTGAAGTAATTTACTGTTTATAAAATTGTGTTGAATTTAAATATTATCACTCTTTATGCAGTTAATTAAATGATATTACAATTCAAGTACAATTCCATATTATTGTTCAACTTTCCCAGCAACGCAACATATCTTATTTCTCATAAATATTTTTTTTCTACTGCACAATTTTCTCATTCGTGTCGTGCTTCGAATAACCACTCAGTAAAAAAGGAATAAAAGTCCTCAAATAAAATATAAACTCTCTTTTTTCTGTCCTTTCTACCAAATCAGTCACTATGTACGATTTATTCTTGCATCACAAAACTACAAACATTCTGGCTCTTTTTCCTCTTATATCTCGAAAACCAGACTTTTATATGCAAATAACTTCCACATTCAAGGCTTCGTTAAAAACACTTTTGTGACCCAGAACTTCTTTTTCAGCCGGAGCCATTCACACCCACTTATACTTTGTCACTCGCAAAACAATTCTATATTGCAATTAATTCTGGGCCATTTTGGAAATTTTCCATGAGACTCACAATTATTACACTCTCTAAGGGTAGATTTTTAAATGAAATTACGCGCACACGGCAAAAAACTTTTCCGGAATACCCTCGAGAGAGCCATTGCAAAAAAAATTCCACATTGGGCGTCCCAAGAGGAATTTCAATTCCTCGCGAGAAAGCATTTACGGAAGGGAGAAAAAATAAAAATCAGAGAAAGAAAATAAACAGTCAAGAAAGAGACTCGAAAAGAGGCAGGTGGAACAAAAAAAGAGACACACTCTTAAGCCAATCTTGACCTCTCCGACAAGATCATCACAGATTGCTCTCAAATTGCCTTTGCAGGTGGCTTTGGTGAAGCCCAACTTCCTCAAGATCTTGAACTTGACACCCTAATTAAATTAACACAGGTGTTTTGTGTGTGTGTTCATCTGCACACAATTTTCCTCGCTCAATTAACGCGTTTCTCTGGCAAAATTTTTGTCTCCAAAGCAAGGAGAGAGAGAAAAACTCGTCAAATCGGACATCACAAGAACACATCGCATAACTCAATTTACACAAATATTTCTTTTTTTCATCTCTCGTCAAACTCCAAAAGAGCGCTCTCTTTGGCCGTGAATGCGACTGAAGAGGCTCATTTACCGAATTAATCAATTATCGTGTCGTTTTTGTGATGAATTTCCGTGACGTGATTTACAATTTTCATCAAGAAATTTTGTCATTCGTGGTCAAATTTCCAGAGAATGCGTGAACGATAAATTTCATGAATTATTCACAGGAAATGCTTAAAATTTTCAGCGTGAAAGCCTCCCCCCTGCAAAGGACAAGTTGTAAAACATTTTCACCTGTTTTGTCAGATGTTTCATGAATTCTTTTAGTCATTTTCCTTATCAGTGCGTGATAACTGTCCCTCCCCGTTGATTTATTTGGCTTCTTTCCATCATAAGTGATAAATTAAGTTAAATTCAGTTGGTAAACGCACTGCGGTTTTCTTTGCACTGAGACTCAAAATAAGAAGCACGTTCGTTGACGGTTAAAAAGCAACAATTAAGCATTACGATCTATTGTAAAACAATTTAGGACAATCGCATGTGAAACAAGTCGAAATTTTTATAAAGTGAAACATAAATGAAACATTTCGCAAGGAAATTGATCAAAGTTTTTTCAGGAAATTCCGGAAGCATGAAATTGTTTTCAGTTTTCCGAAAAATGCTAGTGAAACGCTAGAAATTTTAGTTTTGTTAAATATTCTGTTAGCCAAGAGGGAAAACATAGAAGTCTAAGTT
>CAKKOB020001939.1:0-16700 GCA_918844115.2 Phlebotomus perniciosus
CATAGGTATAGTTGGCATCTCAGGTTGGGACATACGCTATATGAAAACTTCCCCCACCCCCCCTATCTGGTACCTCCCATACGAATTTACCCCTTTTTTCGACATTTTTGACCTTTTGACCACTAAGATGAAGCGCTAGCGCGTTACGATGTATGATAGGAATGATACGGATGGTGTCCTCTATAACTTTTGAGTATAGAGAAATTGCCCCGCCATCCCCTATTGGTACCTCTCATACAAATTTACCCATTTTTCGGGCATTTCCGAGTTTTTGACCATAAAAATGAAGCGCTAGCTGGTCACGATGTATGACAGGGTTGATTAGAATGGGATCACCTATACAACCCCATATGGGGTTGTAGGGGATAAAATGGGGGGATAAAAAAACAACCCCATACCATATAGGAAGGTTCCATCATCCCCTATCATTAACTTTCAAACAAATTTACCATTTTTGCAGACAATTTCGACTTTTTCATCACTAAGATGAAGCGCTAGCTTTTTACAATGTATGAAGGGATTGATTTGAATAATGTACCCTGTAATTTAATATTATAGAGGATAGCCCCCTCCACCCCCTTTGAAATATTTCATACAATGATCCCCTATTTTCGACTTTTTATCCGCTAAATCAATATTCTCAATCAATTTAATGGACCCAAGTTATAATACAACACAATCCACAAACCACGCAAAGAGAGGCGCGAAGCGCCTCTTTGATTATAAATTTCCAGTAAAAGGGATCAGCCAAAGAGTAATTTTTATTAATTCTGAGAAAGCGGGCTGGTGTTAATTTAATTTCTAATCCCTTTCCCCCAGTTTACATAAAATTGTGAGGGTGGAAAAGGGGTTGAAGGAGTTTCTGAATTTCATATGCAAAATTGATTGATAAGAGACATGGAGCAATTTGGGTAGATTAATTTTAATTGATTTACTAGGAAATTCACCCAAGAAAATTCTCCCCCACACGGCTGTGCCTTAAGTCCCCCCCCCTAAGAAAGTGGGGTGAGTGGGTGGTATTTTATCGTGGCATAAGGAGGATTTTGGTGCTCCTTAGCTGGGGCGCGTGCCACTGACATTGTCACTGAGGGTGGAAACACTCAAATTATGAACAAACGTGACTCCACGGAGAACATCTCGCCCCCCAAACCCCGCCTGGGTAAATTTTACAACCCTCGCACCACGTGGCAAAGTGTTTGGAATTTTCATTCATTTGTGCCACTGTGAGATCGTTTTGAGAGAGGAAAGAGCCGCGAGGAGTTTGCGTGTCCGCACATAAATTAAGTCACCACCAGCTCAAATTAAGCCAGGAATATTTCATTAAAGTTTATTTATTGTATTTTTCCTCTCACTTGCCAGAACTTTTCCCACCCAAAAACTCTCATGGAAAGTTCCTCACATATTTAGACTCGTCCGTAACACACTTTTCTCCTCTATTTGGCCTCTGGGTGGAAAATTTATGAGACTTATTAGGGGGGGACGATGAGGCGGTTGAAGTGAAACAAACGGAAATAGTCAAGGAGACGCCTTTTTTGGGGCGGGCGGGATTCTAAGTTTAGAAAATATCGAATTCCAACTTGACTCCTCTATTCTCGGAAATGAGATTATTATTCAATTTTCAATTCAATCTTTCTCCTATATTATCTTTCTGATTCATCGGACAAGATAAACTTTTCAATTTATTACAAGGTCGAGATAAGCTCACAAAGAACTTTTATCTATTATAAAATTCCTTTTTTATTTGACTGTTACTATTTGAATATTTATTTTCTTTCATGAGACACACAAAAAAATCATTGAAAAACCCATAAGGGACCTCTTTTGTGTTCTATCAACCATCCGCTTGAATAAATAGACGAATTCCTCAGACAGAGATGAGAGTTGAGGCAAGAAGAAAAAAAAGTTTGCCAAAAAAATACTTTGAGTTTTCACCCCCCGAAAGCGTTCATGTGAGATTGGAGGGAAAAATTTAATATTCACCCAAGAGTAAAGGGGAAGTATTAAAAGTTTCCATCTGACAATCTATGTTACATTTCACACACTCCAGCAGATATTCAACCTCCATCAAAAGAGACACCCCGAATTTCTGGCGATGCTATATATTTGGTTTATTGGAAATTCCTCTGCCGTGAGAAGTTCGGATTGAAGAGACAAGAAAAATGCAGTAAATTACCCAATATGAAGTTACTATCGCCTCGTTCAATATTGAATATCCTAATAGTGTTTGTGCAATCATGGAATGAACATCAAAGGATACTCAATACATCCAATCTGCATTTCTATCCTTTCTCTAGTCAGAATTTCCCCAGAAAGTTTCGCATTGTATAAAATCAAGGAATAGCATTCATTTCAACACTCTATAAATTTCACAAAAGAGTTATTTGGAAGCTTTATGAAACGCTTAGAACTACATAAACCAGTCAATTGGGAAATTTCTATGAGAAAACAAGCAGAAACTTCCTTCGTAGGACATTTCCATATGATTTCCTATAGGAATTCCAAAGGAAATTTCCCAACTGGATCGAATGTTTCCTTGGAATTCCCAGGGAACTTATTACTAAGGGTAAGCTAAATGGCATGCCATTTAGCAGTTTCACCTGGCAATCCCATTTTTTCCGCCATGTTCTTCTTCAAATAACCTAAAAATCATTTTATGGCAGTTTTTCACATAAAATCCAACAAAAATTGACTCCAAAGCCCCAATTTTCCCAATTTTAATAATATTTTCACTTTTAGAAGGGAAAACGCCGTCAAATGTCAATTCGGCTCACAGATCCTTTTTAACACTTTGACAGCGACGCGCGGGGAATAGTTTTTGAAACTTTTTAGGCGGGAAAATCAATTTTCTGATGCCTATAGAGGCTGTAAAACCCAGTGAAGAGTCTAATGAAGTGATTTTCGTGGAATTACAGGAGGAAAACCGTAAGATTTCTAAAAAAAAACGTCATTTTTCTACATAAGCGCCATCTGAAACAGTTTATTGAGGTTTTTTGAAGCCTTCATTCATCGATAGAGTGAATTTCTGATGGATTTTATGTGAAAATGACGGAAAATTCGCCGCAAACACGATTGAGGTTATGTTAGCTTTGCTAAAAATGGCGGAAATCCACTGGCAAGCCAGTCAGGATCTAGCATGGCAACAAATACAAGTTTTTGAATGGTGTTAACCGATTTGTTAAACAAAATATTGTATATTTCTTTAAAGAATCACTTGGGAAATTTCCGTAGGACATCTAACAGAAACTTCCTTCTTAGGAATAGGATTTTTCCCACGCAATTCCCAGAGAAGTTCCTAAGGTTTCCTGATAGAACTTTCCTTGGAAAAATGCCCGCTTATTTTCCACAAGAAAAAAGTTCTAAAGATTTACAATTTAAATAAGAAATCAGTCCAGAATAACCAAAATTAAAATTAGAATCACCTGAAAGTTGGAAATACGCAAATTGTTCGCCCCTGGGAGATTGCTTTCAGTAAGAAAGATAAATAGAAAAACCCACAGCACGTGCTTCATCTTAGATGCCTTTCATTGCTTTTTCCTTCCCTTCCTGAATTCTTTAGATGCGAAGGGAGATGGTGTAAACCAAGTCTAAGTACTTACCTAATTAAACTTGTTGGATAAATCTTCTTTTCCACTTGTTCGTCTATGGTCCAGTGCTTGGAGATGTGACTTCTTATTCAATGAAAAGTTCACTCTTTTATAACCAACACACAGAATCACTATGAAGCCACGAGCTAATCACGGAAGATTCACTTTGTCTCGGAAAAACGGGGAAACGAAAAAAAGAGAAAGGAGGAAAAAACACAATTCGGTGAATCCTTTTGGTGTAAAATTCACCTTCCAATTCAAAGTCTCCTCTCAAGTCGATGTTTCTTCCCTGGCCGGGAGGGAAAATATCTGGGAAAGAGAGAAAGAAAAATATTTGAGATTCCCAAAAAGTTTCCTTGTCTCAATTTCCACTTGATTCACCACGTGATTGCTCTATCTCCAACTCAATGGGGAATTTATCACCACCACGTAAAGTTCTAAAGAAAATATTTGTATATGAGAACTATGAGAGAACAATATTTAAAATGAAATGCCCCCTCCCCCTTATTATATTGGTTATATGGGAAAAGTTCCCTTATCTACGGAGATCGAAGGGGTGGTTCATTTCTATTTTTTACTGACAAAGGTTTCTGATTTAAATTTTTGGATTTCTCGCGTTTAGCAATGCAATTCTTGGGTTTCGTGATGAAATTTTTGAGTTTCTTGCGTTTCGCAATGCAATTCTTGGGTTTCGTGATGCAATTTTTGAGTTTCTTGTGTTTCGCGATGCAATTCTTGGGTTTCGTGATGAAATTTTTCAGTTTCTTGCGTTTCGCGAAACAATTCTTGGGTTTCTGGTTTCAGTTTTTGAATTTCTCGCGTTTCGTGAAACAATTCTTTGGTTTCTGGTTTCAATTTTTGAATTTCTCGCGTTTCGCGAAGCAATTTTTGAGTTTCTTGTGTTTCTCGAAGCAATTCTTGAGTTTCTTGTGTTTCGCGAAACAATTCTTGGGTTTTTGGTTTCAATTTTTGAATTTCTCGCGTTACGCGAACCAATTCTTGGGTTTCGTGATGCAATTTTTAAGTATCTTGCGTTTTGTTAAACACTTTTTGGGTTTCTTATGTTTCGTGAAGCAATTCTTGGGTTTCGTGATGCAATTTTTGGAGTTTCTTGCATTTTGCGAAGCAATTCTTGGGTTTCTGGTTTCAATTTTTGAATTTCTCCCGTTTCGCGAAGCAATTCTTGGGTTTCCGGTCTCAATTTTTGAATTTCTTGCGTTTCGCAAAGCAATTCTTAGGGTTCGTGATGCAATTTTTGAACTTCCCGCGTTTCACGATTAAATTTTTGAATTCCTCCCATTTCTCTACCAAATGAGAAGGATATCTCTAAATGACCCACCCCTTGGAGACACATTTTAAGCATCCCCTCTTTCTCTCTCCGCAATAAATCTCCCCATGAGAGACTTATCATCTAGTCGGGGTAAAAAGTTTCCTCAACTCGCAATTCTCACATGAACAATTTTATGACCTTGTACGGTTTCCAATTTCCTCACATGAAAATTTTATGCAATAGCTCTTCATGAGGCAAGAAATCAAATATGTCCATCCCCCCCCCCCCAAATTTGAGGATGGGAAATGTAATCAAACTCCCCAAACCCACACAGAGCAATTTTCCAGTAATAATTGTGCTTGAGAGCTAATATTATCTCGTGTTCCGCTTGAGTTGCAAAATTGGTATATCAGTGGTCGGTCCAATAAAGTTGGTCCAAATGAAAATTGTCATGTTTCGCAGGTGCAACGCCCTTCTCTCTCTCTCGCTGAAGTCCCCACCCAGGACTTACTTCCGTATCTCGGAAGCCCCAAAAAGTTCTCGTGCCATTGAAATACACAAACACTGGCTCTCACCCAGTATTATATGGATCTTTCAATTATGGTATATGGGAACAGAATAGAAACACACAAGACCAACTCATCGCTCACCCTCTTCCCGGGGAAAAGTCAACCGAACAAGGGGTGAATATCTAACTTTCCCACAAGGATTTCCTCCGCAGAAAGTTTCCATGGGAAAGATTGTGTCACTGGATACAGTGAACTGGGAAGTTCTTTGAAAACACTTTTATGAGATTGTTTTCTCAGAGATTAGAAAAAAGAATTCAAAAAAAAAATACTTAAAGTTTGAGAAAACTGTTTTAAAAGTTTGGTTTAACACAAAAAGTCCATAGAAATTGATAAAACATACAAAATTATTATTCCATTTATAAATGAATATAGAAATAGTGCAAAAGTGAGCTTGCGTGCTGATATTCTTATTAAATGGACTGGAAATGTAATTAAACCTTGAATGATGATAAATAGGCATTTATTTTACTCCAAAGTTTTATATGGTTTTCGGTGTTTCTCCCAAACGCAATAAATTGGATAAAAAAAACACATAAAAGGTAATAAAATTATGAATTAATAGATTAATAGCAATTTATCTGGAACACGTTTATTTTTGGTATGAGTCGTCTAACACATCGTAAGCTTAGGATCTCATCTTAGGAACCAAGGGGTGACTAATAAGAAGAATTCCCGGAGATTGACTTTAACCCCGCCTAAAGCGTTTAAAGCGTTTTAAAGCGTTTAAAGCGTTTTAACGCGTTTAAAGCGTTTTAACACGTTTAAAGCGTTTTAACGCGTTTAAAGCATTTTAACGCGTTTAAAGCGTTTTAAAGCGTTTAACTGCGCTTACAGCGTTAAACTGCGCTTAAAGTGTTTTACTGCGCTTAAAGCGTTTAACTACGCTTAAAGCGTTTAACTGCGCTTCAAGCGTTTAACTGCGCTAGAAGCGTTTTAACGCGTTTAAAGCGTTTTAAAGCGTTTTAACGCGTTTAAATCGTTTTAAAGCGTTTTAACGCGTTTAAAGCGTTTTACAGCGCTCAAAGCGTTTTAACTGCGCTTAAAGCGTTTAACTGCGCTTAAAGCGTTTTAACGAACTCAAAGCGTTTTAACGCGTTTAAAGCGTTTTAACGCGTTTAAAGCGTTTAAAGCGTTTTATTGCGCTTAAAGCGTTTAACTACGCTTTAAGTGTTTAACTGCGCTTCAAGCGTTTAACTGCGCTAAAAGCGTTTTAAGGCGTTTTAACGCGTTTAAAGCGTTTTAACGCATTTTAAAGCGTTTTACCGCGTTTTAAAGCGTTTTAACGCGTTTAAAGCGTTTTAACGCGTTTAAAGCGTTTTAAAGCGTTTTAACGCGTTTAAAGCGTTTTACTGCGCTCAAAGCGTTTTAACTGCGCTTAAAGCGTTTAACTGCGCTTAAAGCGTTTTAACGAACTTGAAGCGTATTAAAAGAGTTTTGAAAGTAGGTACATTTTTCATACTTTTTTAAAACATTCTCTTTTGGGAATTCCTTGGGAACGTAGTGAAATAATTGCTCTGTAATTTCCAGGAGAATTCCTTAGGAAATTTCCTGCAGATTGAAAAAGATGAAAGCTAGGAGTTTTCTGTAGGAAATTTCCTGCTTTCATTCCGCATGGAAAATTTTTTTACTGAGGTAATTAAATAATCAGAAATAAGTTAATATCAGCTCATTAAAAAATTTGTATATATATATATTTTTTTTAAATTGTGTTAATAATATAGGATAGTGAAAATTTTATTAAGCTCCTTGGCAAACACATAACACCATCTCTATGAACTGCAATGAAAGGCTCAATTGAGTGCCAAAGATCGTGGACAAAGACTAATTTAACGGGTCCATCAGTGGACAATTTCACACTATTTGTTCACCCCTTGTGTATTCACTGCAGAAAATGCTCTTCCAAGTATATGAAGGGTGACTTGATATGGAGCCATACATATGGGGGTAAAAAGAAGGACGGGGGTTTTATATTATTAAGTTCTCAGAGATAGTCGATCTGTATTGTTTTAAATAGAATAATGCCACTCCACTGTGTAGCGTCTTCAATTTAATATATAGTGAACACTCGTATGTTCAAGCAAGACCAATATCCGAGGCAACCGAAGGGGGGAAACTGAACAATACACTGGCGAATGGCACTAAGTACATCAAATATATATCTCTCTCAATAAATTACACCTTCTCTTGCTCTCATGAAAAGCAAAGCACATCCTCTCACCCTCTCCTCCACATCCAATGACACGGAGAATTGAGGGTTCCGGGAAGCCCACTTTCGAGGAGTCACACACAGGGAAAAACTTTTCCCACCACACTTTTGTGTAAGCCTCATGTACCGTTAAAGTGTAAAAGTTTTAAAGCACTTTAAGCAGTGCTTCAAGTGTGTTAAACAACAATTTCCTATTTAGCTTTTTGCCTACTGAATAGAGAGAGGGATCTCACACCCAGCGGAGCTTTCGCGGCGGGAAGCTTACGAGGAGTATGCAAATAGCATATTTTTGCCGATGGTGAGGTGAGACCAGGAAAAAAGCCCAGCACAGGTGATATGGCGCGGGTCATTTGTGTAAATTCCTCTAAATTTTTCAACATTCCCCCCTCCCACCACTTGATATTCCTCCCTGGATTTGGGTTCCTAAAAAAAAACAGGGTCTTTTTTTGCTTTCTTCGTGGGAAAACTTTGATTCACTGGCATAGTTTATGTTTTGTTAGAAAATTTACATGATGAACTTTTTAATCGCTTTGTCTGCAGAACCGTGAAATAATTCCTGTTGGACATAATCAGTCTTAGTGTTTGTTTTCGATTCATAGCACAAACACTGAAACCATCAGCTTTTGACTTCCTAATGGTGCTGTCACACGGCAATAAATTCTTAGTGTTGAAGGCTAATAAAATTTACCCAGTGAAAAAGATTAAGTTTCTTTTGTTGGTTATTTTTGGAAGCTTAAAAGAGCTTTGAATAGAAGCTTAAGAAAGCTTTGAATGAAGGATTAAGAAAGCTTAAGAGAGCTTTGAATTGAAGCTTAAGAGAGCTCTGAATGGAAACTTAAGAGAGCTTTGAATGGAAGCTTAAAAGAGCTTTGAAGGAAGTTTAAAAGAGCTTTGAAGGAAGCTTAAAAGAGCTTTGAAGGAAGTTTAAAAGAGCTTTGAAGGAAGCTTAAAAGAGCTTTGAATAGAAGCTTAAGAAAGCTTTGAATAAAGGATTAAGAAAGCTTAAGAGAGCTTTGAATGGAAGCTTAAGAGATCTTTGAAGGAAGCTTAAAAGAGCTTTGAAGGAAGCTTAAAAGAGCTTTGAATGGAAGCTGAGGAGAGCTTTGATTGGAAGCTTAAGAAAGCTTTGATTGGAAGCTTAAAAGAGCTTTAAAGAAAGCTTAAGTGAACTTTGAATGGAAGCTTAAGAAAGCTTTGAATGAAAGCTTAAGAGAGCTTTGAAGAAAGCTTAAAAAAAACTTTGAATAGAAGCTGAGGAGAGCTTTGAAGGAAGCTTAAGAAAGCTTTGATTGGAAGCTTAAGAGAGCTTTGAAGGAAGCTTAAAAGAGCTTTAAAGAAAGCTTAAGTGAACTTTGAATGTAAGCTTAAGAAAGCTTTGAATGGAAGCTTAAGAGAGCTTTCAATGAAAGCATAAAAGAGCTTAGAATCTGAGCTTTTCTCGGTTCATTTCCGATAGAATTGAGTTGAAAATAAAATAAGAAAGTTTAATAAAAATTGGTTTAATAGCGGTTTTTAAAAAATAATCGGTTTGAACTGATTTAGAATTGTAGGAAATTCAAAGATCTTAGAAATGTATATTTGTAAGTTATGTGATTTGAATTTAAGGGGGTGGGTGGTCCCCGAAGACCCACAGTTTCTATTTGCGACCATTTTGCCTTTGTCAACAGACAAACTCAGATGAAATCAAATATTTAGGAAATATTTATGAACATTTGGAAAACTTCCCCGCAAATATCTTTTGCACTGAAATGCATTGGATGTTCAAGAGTAATATGGGTTAATATGTTTTTGAAATAATTATTAGATTTCGAAATCAACAAACAGAAATCAATCAAAATTAATATTGACATCAGTGATAGTAAATATATCTTCTCGACGAAATTAATTTTACGAAAATTCAATGTTGTGTAACTGCAAATAGGGAGGAGAGCGGGGCAGTTTTAAACTGAAATTTTATATTTATGTTCAGGGCAGTTTTGTGCAACGAGCAACTAGATAATATATCTACTGAAAAAGTTCTATTACATAAAAAACAGATTATCGTTTTAATTCGTCCAACTTGGTTTATTGAACTGTTTAATGTGTTGACGCCCTGTCGAGAGGGGCCACAAATACGCGAAGATTGCCACCCCTTAAACAGCATTCTTTCGAGTACTTTCGAGTAGCGGGAATTTTTATTAAAGGCCAGAATTCCGAAATACGATAAGCACTCACAGAAAGCTCGCAGCTTGTTTCATCATTGGCGGTTGCCGAAGGGAGTGCAAGAATGTGAACAATGGAGAGGCGATAGGAACTCTGGGGGAAAAAAAAGGAAGATTGATAAGAAGGAGTTGAAGTACAATAAAAATTCCTTCGCTGCACGACAATAAAACTCAACCGATGAGTGCAGCAGCTTCTTCGTGGTGCGCTTCATTGAACAACAAAAGTGCAGAAAGCTCATGCACGAGTGGAATTTTCTCCGCTATATTGCACATATTGGCAAGTGACAAAAGCACGGTGGGAATTATTTATTGGAAATTGCTTCTCCCCATTCACCCAATATTTCTCCCATTCAATTTACCACGCGGAATTTTATGAGTCGCCCCGTTGTATTCAAACACCTTTGAGGATTCCTTCTCCTGATCAATGGGATAGTCATAAGCTGTCGGAGTGCTTTTCATCCTTTACATATTCAATGGCTTTTCTTCTTACCGCGTATTTACTTCAAGGAGTTCCAGGACAAGAATTTAAAGTACGTAAATGGAATGGTGCGTACCTTTGATCTATAAGAGGTGGTTCTTGAGTATTTTCTCAAAAATAAAAACATATTTATGGGAAGAAATTAAACAATTAGGGTGGAATATAACCACTAATGGCCACGGTTTCTATAGATTTGATTAAATTAGTTAGAAAACTACTCTAGGAAAGTCTAAAGGAATTGATTTGAGCGATTTGATGAAAACTTGTTGGGCGCAATTTGAAAAAATGACCTGTCCATAAGTGGAGAAACTTTTCAAAAAATTAACCACTTATGGCCACCTCCTAATTTCAATCAAAACTACGAAAAAATCACATGAAAATAACATCAAAGGATAAATAATATATTAATATATCCAGTCATTTTGTTTATGAACAAGAAATTTCCTTAAAAGTAGAATAAATCGTATATATCACCCTAGTTAATTATAATGAAATGAAACATTTATTTTTATAATTTTTCGACTTACAAGCTTCAAAAATATGACTCTTTGCTTACGGAAACTGCAAGTCAGAATGCGACGGGTAATACAAAACCTCCCCCTCCTCCACATTATGCTATATATTATTTTTTCTAAGCCTTTTAGGGAGTAATATATGATTTTTTTTTCATATGATGCGCTTTTATGGTGTTGCCTCGCGAAACAATGTCGTTTCAGATACGAAATGGGAAGATGCATAAAATGTGTTGGGGAGGTTTGGAACAAAAAAAAGTGAGCTTCCAAATGCCGCAGGAGCTTTTGTTGTGTCATAAATTCGATGCTTTACAATAATGAGAATGCGCTGAAGGGAAAAGAAGGGAAAAAAAGTATGAAAGAGAGCCCAAACCCCGAAGGATTTTTTAGGCGCCCCATACATCGTTTATTCAAAAACTTTATTATTATTTTCTGTCTGTTGCCATAGAATCGCGGCAAAACAGACATCACGAGTAGGAGGAGGAGGGGAGGGGGAATAAAAAAAAGCCTCCACCAGCTGGATCGTTAAATGAGGGAAAATCCTTTTCTCCGGGAAACTCTCCTATAACTACCTTTTCGGCGGTTCCTGGTCCCCTGTTCCGGAATCCTTCCACCCACGTTGAACTTTTATGGCGCATTTATAAATGTGATGGTGCGTCAAAAAGGCGAAATAACAATGAAAAACACATTCGTGGAAAAATGCCAATTGCAATCAATTTGGATTTTTAGTGCCTCTCTCTTCTTATGGGCCCCGGACAAGGGGCTACTAATAGAGAGAATCCCTGGTCCATTGGCTCGAGAAATGTTTCGCAAAGACATGAGAATAACTTAAAGCACTTTGGAGCGTTTAAATTTTAAAGAATTTAACCGTGCTTAAAATTTGCAGCATTTAGGCGCGCTTAGAGCATTTTAACGCGTTTAAAATTCAAAACATCTAAGCGCGCTTACAGCACTTTACCGCGTTTCATATTTAAAACATTAAGCGCGCTTAGAGAACTTAAACGCGTTTCAAATTTACAACACTTAAGCGCGCTAAAATAATTTAAACGCGTTCAAAAATTTAAGCATTTAATCGCGCTTAAAATTCAAAATATCTAAGCGCGCTTAAAGCACTAAACCGCGCTCAAAATTTAAATCTTTTAACCACGCTTAAAATTTAAAACATCTTAGCGCGCTTAAAGCATTTAAACGCGTTTCATATTTAAAGCATTTAATAAGCGCGCTTAAAATTCAAAACATCTAAGCGCGCTTAGAGCGCTTTAACGCGTTTCATATTTTAAACATTTAAGCGCGCTTAAAGAACTTAAAAGCGTTTCAAATTTACAACACTTAAGCGCGCTAAAATAATTTAAACGCGTTCAACAAATTAAGCATTTAATCGCGCTTAAAATTTAAAACATCTAAGCGCGCTTAAAGCACTAAACCGCGCTCAAAATTTAAATCTTTTAACCACGCTTAAAATTTAAAACATCTAAGCGCGCTTAAAGCATTTAAACGCGTTTCATATTTAAAGCATTTAAGCGCGCTTAAAATTCAAAAAAGCATTTAAACGCGTTCAAAATTAAAGCATATAATCGCGCTTAAAATTCAAAACATCTAAGCGCGCTTAAAGCACTAAACCGCGCTTAAAATTTAAAGCATTTAATCGCACTTAAAATTCAAAACATTTAAGCGCGCTCAGAGCACTTTACGCGCTTCATATTTAAAGCGTTTAAGCGCGCTTATAGCATTTTAACGCGTTTTAAAGTTTCGCTAAACCTGAGAAACCAGAAATCTTTGTCATGTGATATTTATATAAGTATATGAGCTACCCCTTGAGCCCGGAAGTCTGCCGAGAATGCCTTACCAGTTAATACGAAATTCACTTTCTGAGCTTTTATTTCTCACACACTCCGGCACTTGAGATGTGAAATTGTTCCACTGCCTGGCTTGAGGTTCAAATTCAATTTTAGGACTTTATTGAATTGCGAAGAATCCGGGCAAAAGTGTGTGTGTCTCTCGGTGAAAATCATGACATCTCCAAGTGGATGCGGAGAAATTTCATGAGAGATTTAGCCAAAAGAGCACAAGAGAGGGAATATCAAACTACACTCAATTCTTAATCTTATAATTCCAAATTGCTTTCGGGATGATGGCACCTCTAGGCGCCTCATGTGAAACATCAACTGGCATTCAGCAGAAATTGGGGTTATAAGTTTTGGATGGTGAGTGTGAGTAAACAGTGATGTGGAAGGTGATGACCCCACCCCCCTGTCTAGATAGTGCGGGGGTGTTTAGTGTGTAAACCCTTAAAGAGTTTTGCTATTTTGTGTACACATTGTATATTGAATTAGGGACTCAACCCCGAAACTCCGTGATTTAACCTCACCGAATCCGGCAATCAATCTTGCTTGTAATTACAAAGTTCAAAGCCATATTCTGAGACCGCCACAGTGTTCAAGATTTATTAGTGGCGATATTATCTTTTTGCACACTACAACCCCTCGCTACTGCAGACGCTCCACAATCAGATCGGGATTAAGCGTTCTACTCTACGCTTTTCTCGCGATCCAACACAAAGCTCTTTCCTCGGCGCCCCGAAGGACCTTTTGATGCGGCTAAGATATTAGTTAGAGACTCATTTGATTCATCGTCATCTTATTGCACAACTGGGGAAAGTGGGAGAAAGCCAAGGGGGAGATATTAGAGGGAAAAAGGTGTACAGGACTTCTACATTTTATGTATAAAAGCTCTAACGAATTTCTACAATTTGGAAGCTTTGAAGAGCTTTCATTTTTTGAAGGTAATCTGTAAAAGCTCTTAAAAACTTTAACTAAATAAGTATCTCACGAAAGTTCTATAGTTTATAAAGAAAAGCTACAAAAATGTTTCATAAGCTTTACAAAATAGTGAAAACTTTCAAACGAAGCTTTTAATAAATTGCTAAAGCTCAAAAAGTTTATCTAAAAATTTTACAATTGTTTTCAGAATATTTTTTAAAGCTTTAACTTTCTAAACATCTCCATAAGCTCTGTAATATATTAAAAGCTTTCAAACGAAGCTTTTAACAAAGTACTAAAGCTCAAAAACTTTAGAAAAAATCTTTAAGATGATTTTCAGAACGTTTTTTGAAGCTCTAACTTTCAAAATATCTCCATAAGCTCTGCAATGTGTTAAAAGCTTTCAAACGAAGCTTTCAGCCTTCTAAAGCTCAAAAATTTTAGGCAAAAGGTTTTACAATTATTTTCAGAATATTTTCAAAGCTCTGACATTCTGCAAAGTTCTTCTTTTTTATTACAAAGTTTTAAACTAAATAACTTGCAATTTTTGATCCCTCATTTATTGGAACCATGGTTCCAAAAACTCTCCCGCACTTCTAGTCATGTGTACACCATTTCTGATCATAATATCTCCCCCTTGATGGGAATAGTTAAATCTTATCGGCATTACAAGACTTTCTCCAGAGTTATTTCGTCAAGGAGGAAGGAGGGTAGATTGTTATAGTTTAGAAAACTAATGTTATTTTTATTTTTAATTGCCAAACTTAGTATAAGAGTGATAAAGATAATCCAAACTATTAGAGTAAGATAAGGTAAGTCATCGTGATATAATTTAAAAGAAATATTGACTGAAAAAGTATTTATAATTTTAATTTTAAACGAAAATATATTTCCTCCCAAAATTAAAGTGGATTTTAAGAAATTTGACCGACTTTTACCGAGATTATCCTCCTAACTGGTATGAAACAGTCCCCTCATCACATTGTGTTCACATTTTGCAGCACTCTGTATTTTATTTAGTTGTATGTATCGATATGCGAGTCTCGCAAATCCCTGCCTTTCATTATAATGTGTTCGAACTTTTGCGCCAAAAAGCTCGTCCAAAAAGGAGAGGCTTTTGGCTGTATAATAAATGGCCAGAAATCTCTAAGAGTCTCACGACAAACTTTTCAGCATTTTCGCTTCTATTTCGGCTCCCAGTCATCGGAAATCTCCTTGGGTGTTTCCTTCTCCTACTCAGTCCCCCCCTCCACCAACATAAAATTGGTTTGTTATATCGCACAAGCAGAAAAATCCATCTCCCTTGTGGTCCAGAGAGCTCAATTCTCTAACCATAAATTTTAGAGCTCAGCGAAACATCTTTTCTAAATGTGATTTTATGTCGCTGGGACCAAATTGTCTCTCTCCCCAACTCAATTGCTTTCATCTCTTTCCCCGCCAAGATGTTTCTCTGCGTCTCTTCTCTTTCCCAATTTCCGGCAAATTCTTCCACTTTGTGCCATCCTTTCTAATTTTCAAGCTAGATGGGAGGATAACTTGAAAAATGAGTCACCCACAGGTTGAGTAAATTTGACTATTTTTTAGTAAGTCACTTGGAAATATTAAAAGTGAAGTTTTTGGCATGAAATCAGGAATTTTTGGCTTTTCATTTAATAAATTAAATCACCATGAAATTACTAATAGCTCGTTTGATCTAATTAAAATCATTATTTCAATTTATTATCACATTTATTATTTGTATTAAAATAATTAGTCACATTTTAAACCGCTTTTTTACGTTCTGGGAAAACATAATTTTTGACTCTGCCAGGTGATAATTTTTACCCAAAATCCCCCCTCCCCTCCCCTTTAATTTCCATCACAGCGTGAAACACAAATACTTTGTCCAATTGATTTATCAATTCATAACTGAGTGGAGGATTGTTTATGAAACAATTTAATACACTACGATTAATATTTAGGACATTAATATAATGCTCACAGATGTGGAATAATGGGATCCACCCTCTCTGTCATTCCAGCTTGCAGGCATTCTCTTAATCAATTCCCATTAAACACGGAAACATACTCCCACTCCCCACTTGACAATGTCCCCGTCTGTTCCCCATTTGAGGCGCAGCCACGTAATTAAGGGACTGGCTGCCCATTCCGAACAGGAGGGCGACATAGCCCCCCCCCTCCCCTCGGCTAAGCCCATTCACGTCATCATATAATACTCCATTAATACATGACGGAATTTTCACTGAAACTCTCTTCGATCATCCGGAAATGGCGACACACACACATATGTTCGCCCAAATGATTCTCAAAGAAGCTTATACATATGGTCATATGGTTATATGGCTCCCCAAGGGTGGATAAATGCTCATTAGAGCGGTTATAGAGTAAAGCATAATGAGAAGGATTACTTGTTAACTCAAGCGAGAACTGCAGAACCTTTGTCCAGGTCTATTGACCGACAGAGGGCATTGGTTAAGCTAAATACTTGAGCATTAAAGGCAAAGGGGGAGATATTAGGGAGTGAAGTGGTGTACATTTGAATGGAAGTGCGCGAGAGCTTTTGGAAGTGGAATGGAAATGCTAAGATAGAGATCAAGTAATTTTGAAAACATCCAAGGAATATCAGGACCTTTGAGAAGTTCTTCAGCAGAATAAGATTTTTTTTTTAAGTTTTTAAAAACTTTCAGGAGATTTAAGGAAATTTCCGAGCTTTTAAAAAAGTTCGTTAGCTCAAAGTTTTCTTAAATGGCTGCAAAGCTCTGCAGAATTTGTAAAGCTTTCGGATATTTTTAGAGTTTTTGAAGTTCTCGCTAAGCTTTTGAAAATTCTAAAGAGCTTTTGCAGATTCTTTTCAATAGCTTTAGAAAGCTTTCATAAACAGCTTTAGAAAGCTTTCATAAAAAGTTTTAGAAGGCTTCTTAAGCAGATTTAGAAAGCTTTCTTAAACAGCTTTAGAAAGCTTTCTTAAACAGCTTTAGAAAGCTTTCTTAAAGCCTTAGAAAGCCTAATTAAACAGCTTAAGAAAGCTTTATTAAGCAGCTTTAGAAAGCTTTCATAAAAAGTTTTAGAAGGTTTTCTCAGAAGGTCTTTAAAAGTTTTCTCAAACAGCTTATAAGCTTAT
>CAKKOB020001940.1:0-12238 GCA_918844115.2 Phlebotomus perniciosus
AAGGAAGAAGCAGAGAGCGATTTTGTTGAAACTAGAGCGAGAAAGAGCTCAGCTTCAGCGTCAAATGCGCCCTCAGGCTATGTCAACGGCGAGGAAGTCGCCCAGCCATAGGATTAGGGTAGTTGAGAAGACAATCTCCAATGTGGTGAGTCTCAAGAGATCTCCGGTTCCAACGGAGAATCGAGGAGCTGTGAAAGGATATGAAATTGAAGCGGGAACGACTGTAGAAAAGTGAGTTATTTTTAAATCAAAAGTTTTGTCGATTTTTAATTTCTTTTTAATGTTCTTCCATCAGATTGCTGGATCAGAGGGAAAAGGAGCTTCAGAAGCGCCGAGAACACGTCGAATTTCTCTTTCAATGGCATCAGAGACTTGAGCGAGAAGAGAGTGAGGTGAGAGAGATGGAGAAAAAGTTGCTGAATTGTAATCTTGAAAGAATAACTGAGAAGAATCTCCCATCCCTGCCCGCTTTGACTGAGAAGGCAATTGAAGATGATGAAACTATCAGGAGAGTGGAAGATATTGATAAGAGCCTTCAGATTCTAAACACCATTGTCCAGGAGGGTGAAGTGGATTTTGTGGAGGTTCGAGGAGCGAAATTGAACCACTTGTGGAAGAAACTTATCGGACGGGAGGAGGAGAAATTTCTCATTGGAAATGTCTATAAGATGACTAAGGAGGATTTTTCTCAACTCTATGAGGAGGCTAAAGTCCGGGTGATTAGAGAGTTTCACGATGAGAAACACATTCGACAACTTCTCGAGGAATCCATCGCTTCGGCAACGCGTGAATCAATTTCTCAAAACTCAACGGAAGAGGAGGAAAAGCCTTTGAAGTCTGGAGGAGGCACTGAAGGATACTCAACGGATGACTTTGAAACTGTAGCGGAGTCGGAAAAACCTCCTGAGAACTCTGTCCGGGAGAAGAGTCCGGATCCGGAGGAATCCACTCAGGAGGAAGAGTCTCTGGGAAATCCCCAAGAAGAATCTCAAACATTTCAAAGTCATTCCGAGACAATTGTAAATGAAGCTAGAGATTTGGAGACAGAATCTGTTGGTAATGAAATCCAATCGGCTGAGGAGATTTTCTCCCCGGAGATTCTCAGTCAAGCCGAAGAGGAGCAATTGATCAGCGAAATGACTCTCCCGTCGTTCAGTGAGACGATCGGGAGTGAGGGGCTGCAGGAGAATGTTCAAACAGAAGATAGAAGTGAGATGATTGTGGAAAATTCTCTCAACGACGTGGAAAATAGCTTAGATAGTGACTTATCAGTGCATTCCAAGTGTGAGAATCTCGATAAGATACTCAACATATCTCAGGAGGAGAGTCTCAACACAGTTCCGGACGTTGACTCAGTGACCCTGGAGCAAGGCCTGGAGAGTGTCGAGGATTATGGGAGCAAAGAGATTCCATCTGAATTGGAACAGAGAATCATACAAGTGGATGTAAGTCTCAAGGATTTGAGTAGCACCATGGAAAAGTCCCCAATCCTTGAGGCTTTATCTCCAAGGGAGACTTCACCGTCCACAGGATCATCAAACTCCTCGCCTGAAGTCTCTCTGCAATCCACGGAAGAATCTCGTGCGTCAACGTCGTCAGAGAGGGAGGAGAATGTCTCAAATTGTGAAGAAATTTCCCCTCAAGAGAGCTCAAGTCACTTTATTGAGGAATCTCTCTCGGAGGGTTACACAAAATCCAAGGAAGATGAACAGGGAAGTGGAAATTTGTCTCAGCAGAAGATCAGAGACTATAAAATTCCCAATAGAATGCCGGATATTATCAGCGAGGCGGAATTGCTGAGGCGGCAACAGATGCAGATTGAGCAGGAGATCAAGCAACTGGAACAAGCAGTTCCGGCGGTTTTTCTCAGGGAGATTCCCAACAAACCACCCCCACCGTATGTGCCACCCGCTCAAGACAGTCCACTTGCCACGATCTTCCCCACGGAGGAGAGGGTGACGGAGCTGGTGAATAATCGCACGAAGGAGCTGTTCTTCTGCCAAGCAGGTGAGATTATTCAGTTATATGTTTTTTCTTGTTCGAAGGGGGGATATTAAATAAATTAAAAAAAAAATTGAAAGCTTCCAAGGAAGAGCTGGAGCTTCTGGAAGTTCTTCCTTTGAGAGATCCTTTTGAAAACATTCATGAGCTTGTAAGGAATTTCCTAAATTTTGAAAAATGTTAGCTAGATTAGCTGAAACTTTTAAAAATTGATGTAAAACTTTACTACGAGCATTTAATGAAAATCTAGAAAATTTGTAGGTAGTATTTTTGGATAATTTTTAGAACTTTTGAAGTTCTCGCTAGGCTTTTAAAAAATTCTAGAGAGCTTTTGCAGATTTTCTTGAGTCTTTCGTAGAAAGCTTTGGAAACTTTTCTTATAAAGCTGTCTTTGGAAATGCAATTCCCGAATACCGAAATTTGCGAAGCTCGCCTGTACTTAGAAAGCTCTAGCTTTCTTTCGAAAGTTTTCTCAGAAGGCTTTTTTTTCGATAGCTTTCTCAGAAAGCTTTAGTAACCTTAGAAAACAAAGCTTATTAAGAAAGCTTTCTCAGAAAGTTTTAGAAACCTTTCTTAGAGTGCTTTAGAAAACTTTCTGAGAAAGCTGTAGAAATCTTTTTTTTAGAAAGTTGTGGAAACTTTTCTTAAAAAGCTTTAGAAACCTTTCTTAGAAAGTTTTATCACAAAGCTTTTTTTAGAAACCTTTCTCAAGCATCTTTAGAAATCTTCCTTAGAAAGTTTTCTCTGAAAGCCCTGAAAGCTCTTTTAGAAAGCTTTCTCGCAAAGCTTTTTTCAGAAAGCTTTCTCGCAAAGCTTTTTTAGAAGGCTTTCTCGCAAAGCTTTTTTAGAAGGCTTTCTCGCAAAGCTTTTTTAGAAAGCTTTCTCGCAAAGCTTTTTTAGAAAGATTTCTCACAAAGCTTTTTTTTAAGAAATCTTTCTCATAAAGCTTTTTTAAAAGCTTTCTCGCAAAGCTTTTTTAGAAAGCTTTCTTACAAAGCTTTTTTAGAAAGCTTTCTCGCAAAGCTCTTTTAGAAGGCTTTCTCGCAAAGCTTTTTTTAGAAAGATTCCTCGTAAAGCTTTTTTAGAAAGATTTCTCACAAAGCTTGTTTAGAAAGCTTTCTTACAAAGCTTTAGAAACCTCCCTTAGAAAGCTTTAAATGTCTTTATATAGGAATAAAATTGATAGGATGAAACGGATGAAAGCTGTTCAAAGCTTTCGAATTGGAGCTTTGGGGATCTTTTCAACAAAATTTGGAAGTGGTGGAAGTGGTCTACGTTTTTCGGACCATGTTATCTCCCCCTCGTCTTGTTCTAGGAATTTGTTATGAAGAAAATTAATTACCTTACCAAATATCTCTAAACAGAAAAATTCAGGTGATACAATCACCAACAAGTATCACCTCTCACCTGATAAACTTTTCTCCCCAAAATTTGCTAAATTTCTCTCTAAAAAAAATCCTTGCAGAAGCGGACAAGTCTGAGTGCCATAACATTACGAATGTCTATGAGAAGATCATCGTGGGGATGTGCGAGGAGATGTATGGGGAGATCAAGGAGACTCTGGACACTCCCTATGACGCCCCATTCCAGCGTGTGCGGCTCTACATGAACAAATTGGCATTCTTCAATCCCCCCGATCGCCTAACTTGCATCCAGAAGCACATCTTGGAGTCCATCGGGAAAATCCTACCGGGTCTGGGAGGTTCCCCCAGACACACACTTCCGGCCAACAGTCGCCGGAAGAGGGATCAAATAGATGAAATTGTGATTGAGGAAATGCTGGAGGATGACTGGAAGTGGAGCAACTTCCAGATTGAGGAGACTGAGGTGCTGGACACAATGACAGAGACGATCTTCAGCACTTTGCTCGAGGATGCCATCCGGGACATTGATGTGGCCTTCACCAGGAAATTCCCTCCCTCCTAATTCCATTTGTGCCTGAATTCACGATTTTATCCGTGTGTTTGTTTTGTACTTGCATCGAAGTAATTTTAATCCATAAAAATTTTTTCTCACTCGAGGTTTATTATCTTCCGGAACAACATAACCTCAAACAAGCCTTGTTTACTTCACTTCCTTGACCTGCAGACCTGGCGGCAGGGATTGCTTCAGCTTCTCAGCCTTCTCCTTGTCCGTAACCACCAGGGTGTAGAGGAAACGCGAGCAGCGGATCTTGAACTTGGTGTTTTGAGGATTCTTCTTGATCTTCACAGCACGGGCGTCTTTCCTGCGCGCCTTGATCAAGAAATCCTTCACTTCTTTGATTTCACGTGGCATCCTGCAATGCAAAAGTGGTCAGAGGAGATTTACAGACACTTTGCGGGTGGGAAATTACCTGATTTATTGGTGAAAATAGGGTATTTTCACGCGAAAAGCGTACAGAAACGTGCAGACGGATTGACGTTTCACACGAAAGAGAGCGCCACAGGAAGTTGCGGTTGTTGGGTGGAAACAGAAGTTTCGCTATTTCACGCAGGGGCGCTGAATAGAGGAATTGGCATCAGCGACATTGATTGGTCAGGGAAAGTGTAATCATTTTTTAAGCGTTTTCTTATGGAAAAGTTTTATTTTATCGTTATTTCCCAAGAATTTTGATGATAGGCAAAATAGTTATCTTAAATATACTAGTGACCAATAAAATTACTTAGTACTATCGCTTTATCGAGATTAATGTTAATAACTCACTGACCGTTAATATTCAAAAACCTTGGCTCCAGCGCCACCAACGGATAGTTTTGAAAACGTCTAGAATTGATTGACCGGCGAATTACTTGGTATTATTTTTCCTGTTTTTTTGAGCCACAAGAGCTTGTCTAGGACGTGAAACAATGTCTTCCCCGGCTCCCAAGTCTCCTGAGGTGTCTGATAAAAGTAAAAAGTACGACAGGCAGATAAGGTAAGCTGAGAAAACAGCCACAATAACAGCTTCTGGAATCCTGACTATCTTGAGACTCAATTTTTTGCAGATTGTGGGGTGAACATGGCCAGCAGGCTCTGGAAAATGCTCAAGTCTGTCTCCTGAACGCCACTTGTCTGGGCACAGAAATCCTCAAGGGGATTGTCCTCCCAGGGATTGGAGGCTTCACCATTGTCGATGGCCGGGTGGTGACTGAAGAGGATGTGGGATGCAATTTCTTCCTGGAACCCTCCTCCGTGGGTCAATCTCGCGCCCAGTGCTGCTCTCACCTGCTTCAAGAGCTCAATCCCGATGTCAATGGTGACTATGTGGATGAGAATATAGACACTCTGCTGGTGAACAATCCGGACTTCTTCAAGAACTTCGATCTGGTGATTGGAACTGCTCTCAGTGAGAAGTCAATTGTGAGTCTCTCGACGAAGCTCTGGGATCTCAACATCCCCTTCATGGTGTGTCGCTCTGTGGGCTTCATTGCCAGCGCTCGACTTCAGATCCGCGAACACTGCATCGTGGAGGCTCATCCGGACAATAGACAGACGGACTTGCGTCTCGAGGAGCCTTTCGCGAGTCTCCGGGAGCACATGGATAGCGTGAAGTTGTCCCCAAAGGTGCCTTGGCTGATGGTTCTGTACAAATATCTGCAGGAATGGTCTCAAGGGAAATCCCATTCCGTGCCTCAGAACTACAAGGAGAAGTCAGAGCTGAAGGATCTCATCCGTGGAGCGATGGGTAAGGATGAGGAGAACTACGAGGAAGCCATCAAGGCGGTGAACTCTAGCTTCAGCGGAGGCCAAACTTACACCAGTGTCCGGAAGTTGCTGGAGGATCCAGTGTGTAAATCTGAACAAGGAGAGTAAACCCATCTGGATTCTAGTGCGTGCTCTGAGTGATTTCCACAGCAACTTCCAAAAACAAACTTCTCGTCCAAAAACAAACTAAACTTAATTTTTCTTGTTTATTGGATCCAAAGCATACAGTCGGATATCCTCCTCCTCTTCGTGAGAGAGTCTCGAATGTAATCCCCTTTACGCTTCGGTCTCGGCTTGCAGTTTGGCCAAGTAGGCAGCCTTCTTGTCTGCAACATTCTTCTTGCGCTGCTCCAGAGTCAACTTGGCCTTGTTCCATCGTTTCTTCGTCACCGGTTTCTTGTCTGCCTTCTTGTGGGCAGGATCGGCTCGAATCGAAGCGTGCGCCTTCTTGTACGTCTCCTCAAGCTGTTGAAAGAAAGAGATAGAAAGTTGAAATGTGAGAAAAATTGTCCAAGAAATGAAGAAAATTTGGTTATAATCCAGCTAAAGCACTCAAATGATTATTCTTTCATTACTTGGCAGAGATTAGTGACTTAAAATAAGCCCCGTCCAAAAAAATATCCTACTTAGCCGAGATTCGAACCCGCACAGTTTATATCTGGTAACTTGAACCCGGGTTCGAGTCTTTGTTAAAAGAAGAATATTCTGTAACCTGAAATTTAGCCAAAAATTGAATAAAAAAATTTTTTGGCGGGACTTATTCCGGAAGCCCCGCCTTACCAAGTATGAAAAAACTAATAATTTATCGTGCTAAACTAGAAATGTCCCTAAAATTCTTAAACGAATGAATGTCCGGACACTTAACAGGAAGTTAAAGCCACAAAGAGGCAGTAACTCCGAACTAAAGGCCGAAAAATGGATTATTTCGTCCCTTTTCGGCACAGCGAGAGCTTGGCAAGTGCTTTGGATCTCACTGTAATTTTAAGGACTTGTCTCAGAAACCCAAAAAATCCACTTACATCATCAGCCCGGATTCCAAGACTGATGTACTTGCTGAATTGACGCTTGAACGCCTCATTGTCCTCCTCCTCGAGCATCTTCATGTAGTTGGCCACATGTTGGCCGAAGATGTGGGCTCGGTGGACGTCAGCATTGAGAGTCTTGCTCTCGGCGCTGTATCCGGGGAAGCGCTTCACATTGTGCGGGATATTGAGTCCTCCATCCACGGCGCCCTTCATGGCCCCGAAGACACGAGCACCGGTGGTGGTGCGACACAGACCCACATCCAGGAAGCACCTGAAAGCACCCGGCCCGTCATCCAGAGACTCCACATCGTAAGCGTCTCCAGTCACTTCCGTGCAGCCACTGTAGAGACTGTCCAGACCCAGTTTCTGGAGGATTCGCCGAGCCACCAGCAGACCAGTGCAGTAGGCGGCGGCGTAGTTGGTGAGACCAACCTGTAAAACACACCGGGAGTCACTTTCCGGACACCGCGAGTGATCGGATTTAACCTCAAAGTCTCACCTTCACTCCGTACTTGGGCAACTCATGAGAGTAAGCGGCGCAGACAATCTTATCACCCTCGATGCGCGAGTAAGCGATCTGGCAGGTGATGTCCTTGTTGCTGAGACGCACAATAAGACGGTACTTGGGAGTGTTGTACCTGTTCTTGGTCTGGAAAGTCAAGCGCTTCCGGGCGTAGTAATCGGTGCGTCCCTCGCGACGCCTCTTGAATTTAACCTGGTACCGCTTAAAGTACTGCTTGTTCTTCACTACTTTCACGAACCCCTGCATGGATAAACAACCAGGAAAGACATTAAAATCAGCTGGAAAATCTCCGAGGAGCAAGTAACCAAAATGGCGAATCCACGTGCAGTAGAGCCGGAGATTGTTTAGCTATTTTCACTGTTTACAAGAAGGATACGCGATACACTACATCGCCACGGGATTCTCAGCCACTTTAGTCACGTAATTGGGCAAGAGGATTGAGGATATTCACCATTTTTCCCCCTTAAATCGACACTATAATGCTCAGCGAGCTGCAACACTACGTGGGAGCACAGAAAAAGAAAGTAAGAGGGTTGCCAGATCACTAAAACATAAAACGGAAGTGATGGTTGGTGGCCATGGAGAGGCTTTCAAGCGTGGCAACTGCTGCTGTTTGAAGGGCAACGGTGGACTCTTATTTTAAGGGGCCTATTCATTGATCAAAAACTATTTTTTTTCCAAAAAAAAATGAATTATTTTTTTAGGCATTCAATGAGCTTTCAGAACATTTTACGAGCTTTCTCGTTAGATTTTTATTTGACTTACCTTAATGCTCTTTAAAGAAAGCCTAGCTTTTAAAGTTCTTTTAAAATTAAGCCTTCTTTCAAAGTTCTTTTTAACTTCATTTTAAAGATTTTTAGATCTCCTTTTGAAGCTATATTTGAAGCCTTTGAAGCCCATCTTTTAAAGCTCTATTAAGCTTCATTTCAAAGCTATTATTAGCTTTCTTTCAAAGCTCTTTAAGCTTCATATGAAAGCTCTTTTAGGTTCATTTTAAAGCTTTTTTAAGCCTTTTTAAGCTCTATTAATCCTTCTTTCAAAGCTCTTTTAATCTTTTCTTTCAAGGCTCTTTTAGGTTTATTTCAAAGCTATTTTAAGCTTTCTTTCAAAGCTATTTTGAGCTTCCTTTCAAAGCTCTTTTAGGCCTTCCTTCAGAGCTCTATTAAGCCTTCTTTAAAATCTCCTTTCTCTCAAAGCTTCTTTCGAAGCTCTTTAAGCTTCATTTCAAAACTCTTTTAGGGTCTTTTCAAAGCTTTTTTAAGGTTTTTTAAGCTCTATTAAGCCGTCTTTCAAAGCTCCGTTAAGCGTTCTTTCAAAGCTCTTTTAAGCTTCATTTCAAAACTATTTTAAGCTTTCATTCAAAGATCTTTTAGTGACCTTTCAAAGTTCTCCAACACTTCCGCATTGACGGAATTATTGGAGAACTTTCATACAAAATGTAAAAGTGATTTAAGCCTAATATCTCCTTCTTGCAGGATACTTAGACCTCAAGATTCTGCTAGATTTTTATATTGCTAGAAAATTATCTTTTTTGAAAAATCGGCCGAAAGCCAAATGATTGAAAACGCAGAAAAAAATCCTTGCAACTTCTAAAGAATGCAAACCGATGAATTCCAAGACTCCTCGAACTAAAAACTCAAAATTGAATGGAAAAGGTTTATTATGTTGCATCTTTATATTAAATTTCGACTTCTAAAGATAACATTACACAGAATCATTACACTAATATTAGTAACAACGGAAAATTTCATAAAATAATCCTATTAACTTCAACTTTCTGTTAAGCCTTCTCTGCTGACCTTATCATTCAATTTTATATTATTTTCAAACATAAGGAAAGTTTCACTTTAATGTAGTTATACATATATGTTCAATATGTGAGAGGGAGAATTTCTATCATCTAATAAACTGCCTCAATTCTTTCTTCTTTTCATTTTGCCTCCTACAATTCTCCATGTGTTGGACAATTCCGCAGTAAAAATCGCAATTTAAAATCACAATAATCATAAAATATTTTCCATTATCAAAAAATCCTCCCGCCCGGCCATGTACACACACTTTCTACGCGTCCGCCTGTTTATTTCAACATCCGAAACAACTTCATATCGCACCACCATGGGAGACATTGCATGTATGTGAACAGCGAGGGTGCGAGGGCGATCATCACGTGATCACACGATATAGTCATCACCGCTGGTCCGCGGAGCATCAGCAGTTCGCCTGCCCCTCTGGCGCCTGGCCCGCTGCTGATGCGGCTGCTGCGCCGCCGCCGCCTGTCCGGGGAAGTTTGTGTTCGGCAGCGCCGCAACGCCAATCCTCTCAACTGCTGCTGTATTGCCGCTGCTGGGGCGCGCCGAATGCGACCTCCTGGGCGGCGGAGCAAAGATCGGCGCATCATCACTGTCATCCTCACTCCTCAGCGATCCACTCAAGTTAGCATTCATGATGTTATTGCTGGACGCCGAGCGTGTGGGAATGCCGCGCCTCTCACCCCTCTCCATCTGACTCTCACCAACCATTGGACTCTGAGTCGCCTCGGGCAGTGACTGGCGTCTTCGGAAGAGTCTGCAATGAGCATTTATTATACTAATTTCATCTGCTGATTATTAGGGTCAGCGGGATTAATGAACAAGTAAACTTATCATCCCACACTTAATTCTACTGAAAGAAATTTACAATGAATGCTTTGTAGATTCAACCAAACATTAGTTAAATTAATCATTTTAAAAGTGTTCTAGGATCAAATTTTAGTTTAGCCCATTTATGCAGCAAAAATTTAGACCGATTAGTAAATACAGTCTGTTAAACTATACGTTAAAACGGTTAAAACAGCCTAAGAATGCGTTTTAACGCAATTAAACGCGTTAAAATGCGTTAAATTGAGAATAAACGCATTCTTACCGAATTTAAGTGGCTTAAAATGCATTTTAATTCAATTAAACCACTTTGAAACAAATTTGAAGGGTTTAAAATGCGTTTTAATGAAATTAAACTGCGTTAAAACGCTTTCTAACGGATTACAATGCGTTTTAACGTAATTAAACGCGTTTAAACGCGAATAAACGCCTTCTTATCGAATTTATGTGGCTTAAAATACTTTTTAACGCAATTAAACTACTTTAGAACACCTTTTAACGGTTTTAAATCAGTTTAAACAACGCAATTTTTTTTTTAAGTGAGGTGGAGGAGGAAGTAAGTATCCATTAGGGCACCTACTCCCTGAGCACTCAGACCACTCCAGCCCCTCGGGCAACCTCCTCTCGGGGTTCGTGATATAGGAAAAAAGCAGTGAATTCATCTGGTGTCCTTGAACAGGATGGGGAAGAAAATTTGGATTTTTTGTAGCATATAAAAGTGGTCAATTTTAGTTAAGAACATCAACAAAACTTTCTCAGAAGATATCATTTTAGTTATTTAATTTAACAAAACTGTGTTAAAATGAACCAAACGTTTGTTGATTCAACAAATTAACCAAATATCTGCTAAAGTATTCGGTAATTTTTGGTCTTATCATGGTCAAATTCGTCAATAGCAGTTTTTTCAGTTTAACTAATCATTTTTTAATTTAACAATACGAATCATAATTCATTTGACTAAAGTTAGTAAAATTGACCAATTTTTTAAAACCTATGATTCTAATAAGCATTTTCTTGAAGTTACATTGAGATATCAGCTTCAAAAGCATTTGAATTCAACAAAAAGATCAGATAAATTTAAAAGCTCAATCGAACTTCTGTCAAATTAACTAAAAACCGTTTAGTCAATTTTTATAACTACCCCAAAATTTGTCTTTCATCCATCCCATTTTTTTTCCTTCAGTGTAATAAATAATTTTTCCCCCCAAATTAATGTTTCGTCTAAACTAGAATAGCTTGAAATTGAATTCATGACATTGGACGGGCTTATCTCTCCTGGCATGCATATCTAATCAAAACAATATGTAAATATCGCGCGCGCATATTCTTGAAAGAAAGTATATGTACAATATTTTAATTGCATGGATCATCAATCAGAGGTCAATCCCACCAAGTATTGGGGAGGCAAAATGGTTCACTATTTTCAATAAATGTGTCATGTTCGCATAAATAACAAAGCACAAAGATGAAGTGGACGCAATATTTTCATTGATCGTATTGGGTCGAATTATCATATTTACAACATGCAACAAAATATACTTCGCACCCTTCGCACTAAAATTGAATATAATTTGAGAGAGAAAGAGAGAGAGACGAATCATAAAAGCTTTTTAATGCTTGGCGCTCTTATCAGAGCTGGAAATCTAGTAAAGCCAACTTTTTCAGGTAACAAGAAAGTTAGTTTATAGTTCGAAATTTTTAAAGACCAAAAAATTTCTTGGACTTTAGCTCAAATTTTAGAAATGGTTGGGTGATGCATTTCCGGATGAATATTATCATTTAAAAATATCTTATTAAAACAGCCATCAGGATAAAATAAATATCGACTGAGAAATATTAACAAATGAAATGCTGGAAACAGACATACGGTACCTAACATGTTTTTGTTATTAATATTTTGAAGATATAATAACCGCATATGGCCGTGGTCGCCACGCGTTCTGCATATATTATAGTCATATTTGTTTTAGCTGGGATTCTTTATTAATATAACAATCACACTAAAGATAAGAATATCTTTGTGTTATCATAAATTAGACTCTTAATTCTCAAAGAGGTCATTTCTATTCCTTTTTTCAAAGTTCTAAAACACATCAACACAATTTCATTCAACTTATTACGTCAGAAAGATATTAAAACTCAAAAAAAACTACTTTACAAACAATTTTACGACTTGCTTTAAATTATAGCTGGGTTTTTTGCAGCTCACTTGAAGCTCAAATATGAATAGGTAACTCATGCCACTTTGAAGAATCCAAAAAACAAGAAGTGACGTCTTGTCTTTTATTCAACATTTCGGAAAAACTCTAAGAAATCAACACATGAATATGAAATCTTGATAATTTCTTTATCCAAATTTAGAAACCAAATTTTAAGATACCACATTA
>CAKKOB020001942.1:5835-16676 GCA_918844115.2 Phlebotomus perniciosus
GGAAAAACTATAAACAAACCCATTCAAAAAATACTGAATTTTCTTGACAGAATGACGTCACGAATGCTCTGGCGGGTATTTTGCGGGAAACCGAATAAAATCCAACCGTTTATGAGAATTGTTCTATATAGAGACCACTTGCCCACAGACAAACATTTTGGAGATGGGTATTTTCGGACTCCTGGAATCACGTCCGGTCGAGATTTAATGGTTTGAGGGTGATCAGGCCAATTCAGATATGCGCACTTGGCTTTATGTATTAGGATTATTAGGATTATGTATTAGGATAAACAAATGTTACTACTTGAAATGGTTAGAGGAACTGCTGCCCTATTGCAGAATTAATGGTGATACTTAATTTAGTATCTATCATATATTTTTAGCCGATGCTACAACATCGTCTTGTAATAAAAATAAATAATCTCTAAAATAATCTCTCTTTCGGATCACGTTCGAAAACTTTCTGTTGTTAAAAAAAATCTTACACGCTTTTTTATTGTTATTCGTGAAATCCTTTTAAAATAAAAATAAAAATCATGTTGAAACACATCGCTAATTAGATATTTTCTTTAATTGCAGATGTCCTTAGTAAAAATTTCGGATACAACCTGCTAACATTTATTATTTTATACAATAATCTGATACCCATCTCCCTTCAAGTCACATTGGAATTAGTGAGATTCTTGCAAGCGATTTTTATCAACTTCGACAATGAAATGTACCACGAAGAGTCTAACACACCAGCAATGGCAAGGACTTCTAATCTCAATGAGGAATTAGGCATGGTGAAGTACATATTTTCGGATAAGACTGGCACACTGACAAGAAATGTGATGGAGTTCAAGAAGTGCTGTGTTGGAAAATTTGTTTATGAACGCGTGAGTGAGCCTGATCATTCAGGAATGGTGCAGAATTTACTAAACAACCACCCAACGGCTCCAATGATTGCGGAATTTCTCACTCTGTTAGCCGTATGTCACACAGTGATTCCAGAGAAGAGAGAGGATGGCACGGTCGGCTACCATGCTGCAAGTCCTGATGAACGAGCGCTTGTTTATGGAGCAAAATCTTTTGGTTATGTCTTTGAAACGAGAACTCCGACTCATGTTGAGATTAGCGCTCTGGGCTGGCGAGAGAGCTATGAGATTCTCAATGTGCTAGAATTCACATCAACGAGAAAGAGAATGTCAGTTATTGTAAGAACACCAAAAGGCGAGATCAAGCTGTACTGTAAGGGAGCGGATACAGTAATTTATGAGCGATTAGCTCAAGATGACCAACCATTCCGGGAGGTGACTTTGAGGCACCTGGAAGACTTTGGTACGGAAGGTCTTAGAACACTATGCTGTGCCATGGCAACAATCGACGAGGAAGTGTATAATGACTGGAAAGAGACCTATCACAAAGCCATTACATCATTGCAAAATAGAGAAAAGAAGGTGGATGATGCAGCAAATTTAATTGAAATTAATTTAAAACTTATTGGGGCTACAGCTATTGAGGATAAACTACAGGATGGTGTGCCTGAAACTATAGCGAGTCTATTAAAAGCAGAAATCAATATCTGGGTGTTGACTGGAGACAAACAGGAGACGGCTATCAACATTGGATATTCTTGCAAATTACTTAGTCACGCAATGGATTTGATCATTTTAAATGAAGATAGTTTAGATGTGAGTGACAAATGATTACTATTACTATTGAAAATTATTTTCACACACAACTTACCCCTTTCCTATCGTAAAACTTATCAACATTTAAGCTATTTTATGTTAATATATATGTATATAATAATTTGTTTCAGAATACACGAGAGTGCATCGGACGTCACAGTGCAGATTTTGGTGAGCAATTACGAAAAGAGAACAATGTGGCATTAATAATCGATGGTCAAACACTAAAATATGCCATGAGTTGTGATCTCAGACGAGATTTTCTTGACTTGTGCATATCCTGTCGTGTCGTTATATGCTGTCGCGTATCTCCCATGCAGAAGGCTGAGGTATTTCTTTCTATTCTAATTTTCGTAATTCAATGGTACAGTAATACCTATTTGTATTTAAGGTTGTAGATTTAGTCGCATCAAATACTAATGATGTGACGTTGGCGATTGGAGACGGTGCCAATGACGTCGCGATGATTCAGAAGGCGCACGTGGGTGTCGGTATTTCGGGTGTTGAAGGGCTTCAGGCAGCTTGTGCATCTGATTACTCTATAGCACAGGTATATAATTAATTACCTACCTATTGCCTCATTATTAGTTATTGTATTTGTAAATGTTTTCAATTTGATAATTCTAATTGCAAAAGTTAAACTATAAATTATCGCACGTCCAATATTCACAAACTAGTTATATATTTATGAAAAATATATTATTATTTTTCTCGTGGGGAACCTGTAGTTCACTCCAGTATCTTTTATTGCCCCGACACAAAAATGGCAGTACTGCAATCCAAATGTTTCTCCGATTATCCGTTTCTCCGACTGTTACCGCCCTGGAGGCCAAACGGTTACAGATAGAGACTTCGGTTCTTCGAGGGACTCCCCCTAAAGTCGACCCTGTGATCAGGACCAGACTCTTCATTTTTCCAAAAAGCCCTCCTATTCCTCTGCCAAGTCTAAATTTGACAATCACTTTATTTTATTGTGATCATACGATCGAGATGATAGATAAAAATTTATTGTAGGATTGTATGGCGGAGTTACCCATGACGTGATTATCTCAAAATTTTAAATTATAAACCTTTCTATAGGTTAGGTACCTATATAATACAAATTTTTCAATCAATATTTTTCCTCCAAATTATTTGAATTCTTTCAAAAATTTATTACCTAAATTACAAATCTATTATAATTAGTCTAAACTTTATTATTAAACCATGTTTATTGGACCTAACAAGAAGCGCTAATCGCTTCTCTACCACGCGTACATTACAGTGCGTGGCATAAAGCATAGTCATTGTAAATAATAATTTATAATGCTTTAATTGCTGTTTTTTTTCTAGTTTCGATATCTCGTGCGTCTCTTGTTGGTACATGGTGCATGGAATTACAGTCGAATGTGCAAGTTGATTTTGTACAGCTTCTATAAAAACGTCTGTCTCTATGTTATCGAATTATGGTTTGCAATCTACTCAGGATGGTGAGTTTAAAAATTTAACTTCCTTTGTTTATTTGTTTAAGATAAGATAAGATATTTGATAAGTTATTTATTTAACAACCAGAAGATTTTTTATTATCCCGACATACACTTTGAGCTGGTGTTTAATCATACCAACTACATATTTTTGAACTTTTTAAAATATTATCTATATTTGTATATATATTTATATGGAAATAAATTTTTTTTCATTACAGGTCTGGACAAATTTTGTTTGAACGCTGGACTATTGGTCTCTACAATGTCGTATTTACAGCTCTTCCACCATTCGCAATGGGAATCTTTGACAAAGTGTGCTCAGCTGAGATCATGATAAAGTATCCAGCTCTGTACACATCACAAAATGCCCAACTCCTCAATGTTCGTGTATTCTGGATTTGGATTGGAAATGCTGTAATTCACTCTATCTTTCTTTACTGGATGCCAATGTTTTCCTACAATTTTGAGAACATATGGAAAAATGGCCACAATGGAGGCTATTTGGTGTTGGGAAATATGGTTTATACAGTAAGTGTATTCTCAGGATTATGAGCATTTATCAATTGTTCTATTGGTATTGATGTCTTTTTAGTACGTTGTGGTAACTGTGTGCTTGAAAGCCGGCCTTATTTCCAATTCATGGACTTGGCTAACTCACTGTGCTATTTGGGGATCAATTACACTGTGGTTCTTCTTCATGTTTGTATACAGGTAAGGCGTGAATTTATTTCTCCCTGAATTGCATCAAGATTTTAACATCTGACCTTAATATTTTGCAGTAATCTTTGGCCGACAATACCTGTAGCATCCGTCTTTGTGGGAATGGACAAATTAGTGTTGTCATCATCAGTGTTCTGGTTTGGATTGTTCCTGATTCCAACTACTGCTATACTCTTCGATGTCGTAGTCAAAGTGTTTGTATTCTGTTTCATGTCTCTTTCTTAAAACTGATTCTCTCATTTTAATTCTGTGCTAATTTCATTCTCTAACATTTTCAGCATTCAATGTACCTTATTTAAATCAGTATCTGATGCTATACGAGAGTCGGAAATTAAGAAGTATGATCCGAGTCATGTGATAAAAGAGCCACGAACTTCGTAAGTTGATTTTACCTTACAAAACGAAAAAGCAAAATGAGCAAGTCGTTAAAATTGTTAAAGACGCTTAAAGACAATCAACTGAATATGTGATGCTGATGCTTAAGATGTTTGACCGATGGAAAAAAGCTTCAAGAAAGTTTGCGTGTGAAATATAAGAATCTCTCTTGTGATGAAGCAAATTTGCTTTAATTTTAAAGGAATTTATAATATGTAGGATGGATACGCTTTTGTTAGTCCAAAAAAAACTCAACCCAATTAATCTCCATTTTGCGTTTACTGGTAATTAATAAATCCCTTAATTGATGACAAGTTTTGTTGAAACAACGCTTCTAGATATTCACCACTGCACCGGGTGTTATTCGTTTTTCATAATTTTTCTATTTAAAATCACATAACAAAATTATCTAAACCATTTAGTTTTTTCCCCTTTTTGGATTAATTTTTAAAGATATAATAAGCATTTGGAATGTGTTCTGTAGAGTCAAGTAAAGATGATGAAGCAATAAGCTATTGTGGTGGATTGGTGGTGGATTGTCTCAAGTTGCAAATGATAATATGTTTTTATATATATATATGAAATTTTGCTCTCTCTGTTTATTCCAATTAAAAGTAAATGATGAGTAGCTTTGCCTTTTTCAACTTCATAAATTGCGTATGTTATACTTTTGCATTATATTTTTATAATCACTTTTAGTTTATTTTTTTCCTACTTTTTACATTGTTATTAATATTTGAAAATAAAATCAATTACAGACACAGTGATTTTTTACTGCCTCTTTTGTGAAAAACTTTGCATAAGAAATATATCTTATTAAACTTGAAATTCTTACAGATTAACAGAAACAGCGAGATTGTTGAGAAATGTGAGGAATGTCTTCAGCCGAAGATCAAATACACGTGTAAACATGGAATTAGAGTTATCACGTAAGCGTTTTTTTTATTTCTTATACTCAATTTTAAATTTTGGATTCATTTCGATGAAAGCAAATAATTTATATCTACTTTTTTTTTATTATTTTGCAGATGGTTACGCATTTTCCCAGGAGGAGGGTGGATCTGTAACCCAAACGGATATCATTCGTGCCTATGACACGAATTTACCCAAACCAGAAGGAAATTGAAATAAGATATGTTAAGGGGACTCATTTCTTCGGGTATGTTTCCTGTTTTAAATTTAAGTGAGAATATCTTATAACATCCAGAGAAGAAAATTTTCTGGCACTCTAACGAGAGATTAGTGTCACTCACTATTTTACCACAAGTTCATTGTCTAAACATTAGAGCTTAAACTGCACGACAAATCATATAAAAAGAAATGAGTGGAATCGAGTAACTAGCAAGGTTACATGGCCTTGCTATCAATATGCCAAAAAGTTACGTATGTATAAGAAAATTCAACACGATTGAGACCAAGATAATCTATTAATGAAACATGAAATCAACATTTAAAACTATAGTGAATGATAGTTCGATAAGTTATTACAACTAACCCCCCTCCAAATTTCCATAAAATTGTTAACAATACCTATACAAGTTAATAAAAATAGATAGCAAAACTGATAAAAGATTTATTGTTGTTGAAAAATATACCTACATAATCAAAGTATATTCAAAAAAATTATAAAGATATGCACGAAATAATAATATATTTCAAGAAATCTCTTTTGCAAATGTATCACATCAAAGACACGAATGAAATATTTACAAATTCTCAATTAATCACCTATTGAATTTTACTAATTTATTCGACGGTTCCAAATACAATTATACTAACTCTTAAGGAACCCTTATATTATTAGTAAGTATAGTTGTATTCGGACCCATCGTATTAGTAGGTGTATTATCAAACTGAAGCAAGGATTAACTGGAATATTTCGGGATCCTCGTCCATTGTCCATGTTGATTTTATAGAGGACGTGACCCTTAGCTTTTGAAATTTTTCATTCAATTCAGTGAACATTTTATTTGAAAATATTTATTTTATAGAAGTTACATGCTTGGATTTGTAATAGATAATTAATTAATCCTCGTTTCATAGAACCCTAAAATTTTCTTGCAATCTTGAGCCTCTTATAGCTCTTATACATACTTGATTGATTAGTTATTTCTTTATTTCTTTCTCGTTTCTTTTAAAATTAAACCGAAAACTGCATTTTTTATCTGAAAATATGAAATTAAGAGTTTCCGAGTTAGCTGGGGTATTTTGGTTAACGTAGATTTTCCTAATTCTTACCAATCAAATGAACGTACAAGTATAATATTTTAATCATTCAGAATGCTTAACAGAATATTACTGGAATTTAAATTAAAATGAACTTAATTTTTAAGGCCCAAGGGTTGTAAGTTCTTTATTAAAAAACAGACAAATATAAAAAAATGCATTATCTTTAGACATTGATGGAGCCAAGTGGCCTTAGGTTTTACCTTTCTTGATCTTTTTTTTGCTTTTTCATGAAGTTCACGATTGATAAAAATAGTATGAACTTGATGCACTCGATGCACCTTATAAGAAAGGAACATTGTGTAACATTTAAAAAAAAATACTGATTAGCTTTTGAAAAATATTAAATCTATACATACTTTTGTCTAAATATATGAAGTAGAGTACGTTTAAAACTTCACCAGATTACTAATCTCCAACCAGCTGGTTGTGATTTTAGAAGTCCGAAAATAGCCATCTTCAAAATATTTTTGTCGGCATAGTATATTCTTACCTGAATGAAACTTGGTGAAAAGATAGGTATCTTGTAGATTATATGTATAAGACCTTCCTCAGCTACACTCTTTTGATACCACCCTTGCAAAATACACTTTATTTTTTGATTTTTCATCAATATTAATTATTATCGGATTGTACTGGTGGGGTTAGTCAGAATGGGGTCATAAAAACTTCCTATTTTTTCGAAAAAATTTTTATCTTCGACACCATTCTTTTGAATACTAAATAAAAGTATTTTTTAGGTGTAAATTTGTTGATATACTTTATTATTTTATTTTTGATACCAAAAATGCAAATATCAGAATCAAAGGTCAATGAAAGTATCGTGCAAAACACTTTACGATAATAAATTTCGTAGAGCATTGGATTATTAAAATTTCAATCCAGTATTTTTGGATTAACCTAAAAAAACTTGAGTGATTGATAATTAGATTGACCACACACATTTTCGTGATTAATAAAACGGATAAAACGTTTACAAGTTTTATGCTACCGCAATCTATGGATTCTGTAAGAAGTCCAGTAACGTTACACATTTTGTTTACGGTTATTTTTTTATTATTATAAAAAATTCTGTTATCATTTAGGCTTAAAGTGTAATTATATTATACTTTATAGAGTGACTGTCAACTTATTATCCCATGAATGAATATCGTTTATATATGAGACAAAAAGATTGGTGTTAGATTAGTGTTGTTATCAGTTTAGATGGCCAAATATTGTAATGTCTCATTGTGTAATTATTATACAGCATTTATAAGAAAATTCCTGGAGGAAGATTTTTTTTGTAGAGAGAATGTTTGTATTAAACAATTAAACTATTGTGATTTGTGAATTTATCAACATTTTTTATTCTTAATATACCCAAAACGCCCAAAACAGTTTTTCTCGTTCCAACATGAATAATAATAAGTAGGTAAGTACAATAATTATTAAAAATATTTAAAAGTGCCTCTTCTCTAAGAATGAAGCTCAGATGAAATACATAATGTTGTTCCTCTAATGGAAAAATAAGACAAAACCAGACAGGAATATAAAAGATGTTAGATATGAAAGAGAATTAGCTCCAGCAGTTGTCACGTCATCACCATCTTTTTGGAAATTTCTGCCATAAATCCCAAAAACACGAAGATCATTATGTGGTACAGTGAGTTCCATTATAATATCCTTAAATGTCTCTCTGCCAAATATTGATTGAAATTTTTAGAATTAAGTATTTAGAATAATTGCAGTTCACTCACCCATTTTCTATTTTCTCCTCACTCTCTTCATAGTTCATCTCGTTGAAGTTGATAGGATGAATGTAATTATTTAAAGTATTTGGAAGTGTCAAGACATATGATTTAGATGGGAAAGTTCCACTGATTTTAATGTATTTAAAGGTTATAGCTGGAACAACATTAATAGAGGTGTTGAATCTAAAAAAGAAGATAAATTGAAAATACTAGAAAATCAGCGAGTGTTTCAAAATCAATTACCTGGTAGCGCAGCTATCCAAGTCATTTGTGGTACAGGCAAAAATTCCACAAGATAGACCACCAGAAGTAGCCACATCGTCATGTGTGCGTACTCCATCAAAGACACCCATATGGTATTTGTAATAATCAGACTCAGGATTGATGACCAGAGATTCATTGAAGCTGATCTCAAGTTCAAAGTTACAACAGAGAGTATCAAAGCAAAGAGTATCAGAGACACTCTCTTGTGATACATCTATAAGTTTAGTGGTGTAAATGTCCAGGTGATCTCGCTTTAGAGTCAAATTTAACATTTGATCTTCACTGTGAACCTCCGCAACCGGATCATGGGTGAAAGGATCCATGATAGTGTGAGCTTTAGGCACACGAGCCACGAGAAGACGTCTTATTGGAGTGCTGCTCATTATGTATGTGAGTGGTCCCTTGCGACCAGCATATATCCCTGATCCTGTACTGCCCACTGCAGGATTACTAGCACCAGCGCCAAGAAAATTAACATTGTGCTTCCATGCCCACATGTATTGCACTTGTACTGCAGTGAGATATGGCAACTCTGAGAACCACATGGTCGGATAGACAAAGTCTTGAACTCCTTGCCGGATCAAGTTCATCGCAGGTTCCTCAAACAGCACGTCGAAACAGATGAAATGTCCGAAAGTCACGTTAAAATCCGTTGTAAAGGTACTAATATCCGATACGAGAGTAGTGTTAATACCAGCCTCTCCGAAAAGATGGAACTTTCTGTATCTAGAGACCACAGTACCATTCCTATCCAGTACCACGTTTGTATTGTAGTGACTCAAACCATTCTCGGCGCAGGGTCTTGTATCGTTGAGAACATTTTGCCCCTCTTCAGTGCAATCGTCTTTTTCTACTATGTTGATCACCACATACTTCTTATGAGTCCTGGCAGCGCAAGAGATATTCCTAAGATAAAACTCATACATTTCATTCTCACACGGAGAAATTTGAGAATCCGGATCGGGAACAAATGTTGCATAGTCTTTCATATTGAGCGTATATTCAGGAAACACCAGAATATCTACATCGCGTGCCTCTTCAGATGCAATAATCTCCAAATAGCCTTCCATATTAAGCTCAATTCGCTGTTCTCCTGGTTGCTCAAAATTATCTGGCATGAACTCCACAACTCCGCCTACATAGTCAGATGATTCAGGTGTTGATATCTATAAAAAAAAATCATCTTGATTCTGAACACTGAGATATGATAATAATCAATTAGTAGTGTTTCAACTACTTTTGCAAAGTCCACTGAATTTTGAGTGTCTCGCACACCTCTCACACTCTTGACATAAAATAGGCAAACATGATGTGATATAAGCCATAAGACTATTGTGTATACATCGCTGGATTAGTTAACTCGGAAAAGTCACGGAAAAAATCCTGACCTGCCGGGGACTTGAAACTCGGGACTCTCTAATTATTAGGCGGACATCCTAACCACTGACCCACAAGAGCCCCGATAATAAAGTATTCAACCAGTTAAGAATACTTCAATTATCGCACACACCATTTTATGATTGATTAAAAAGTAATTCATGATTCTATTGTTCAGGCTGATGATCATTCAGATAGGTACCAATATTATTGTCTGAAGATTTTATTGTGAAATAAAGTGGAATATCATCACCTGCCTGAGCATTCACCACCCACACAAAAGATACGAGTATAATACTCATAATTGCACACAACAAGAAAACACGTATAATTCCGCAACAAAATTATAAATAATCCTTAAAATTATATACCTCCAATTTGATATTAAATATAAAATCGGTCACATTGCTATAAAAAACTTCTCTCGCTTCGCGAATCTTTACATGAAGTCAATGAAATCAGTCTTAAGACTCATCATTCATATCTTCTCATTATTTCAGATATTATGAATTTTCATTAAAACAATATTACTCACCTGATGAGACAATGTAATAAACGCAGCAAGAAAGATATAAACTTTGCGCTCCATAATATTCAGAACTATAATATATTAGCACAGTAATAATTGACTTAGGTGATAAGGCGCTTTATTAAACGTCTGGTTGGCTACTGAAATCTTTAGCAACTGCTTAATTCTTGTTTCATCGGACTCAAAATAACACAGATACGTGCGCCATTGTGCCAAACTCATATCTGAATTGGCCTGATCACCCCCAAAGATTAAATGACATTTACTACTTTATCTAAATTTAAAATAATTTCCCAAAATCCGGTTAGAATTGTACTATTAAGTGGAAATCAACGTAAAATTTTCCATCCGAACTGAATACGAATACCACTTTTTAAAATTAACAAAATAATCAACATTAGTGCTGAAATATAAACCTGTACCTATATATTTTGCTCTACCTGTAGCGAACGGTAAGATTTGCCTGAAAATTCAAACC
>CAKKOB020001943.1:0-16675 GCA_918844115.2 Phlebotomus perniciosus
CTTTGCATATTAAAATGCTTAAGAGATAATTTGCATTGCTTATATCAGTTTATGTAATAAAATCAATAAAATGAATAAAATAGCTTTCGTTAAAGGTGTTTGTAAGGCATTACAGAAATATTTCTTTCCTGATTCGTGTTCTGATAGATATTCATTCCTAACAGACCTAAAATGATTTTGAGTTTTCAAAAACGTTTTGAAGTGCTTTAAAATGATAAAATATGATGTGAAAGTAAATGTGTTCTTCCTACAAGTTAGAATGACTTCATTCTTACTTGAATATGGCGGAAATAATTACCTTATCTCAATTCATTGCACATTTCTACTCAAAAACCAATTTTGAAGACTAAAAATGAGGTTAAATATTGATCTAGTCTAGATGATTTGACAGATTTAACCTCAAAATATTCTGATTTTTACTCACAAGAGTCACAGCAACCAATAGCGACGTAATTTTGACCATTTCCATTCTTTCAAACAGAAAATGTTGCATTTTCAATGCTTTTTCTTTCTTTTGTTTCTTTTCCTTAAAATTTGTAACTTTTTTCAAATGAGGCGTCCTTACACATACCTTACAGATATGCATACAGTATGCATTTCGTGTAATAAGTAGCGATTTTTCATATTTTTCGACTTTTTCGACGTAAAAAAAATAATTTTTAGAAAAAATATTTTATTTAAAAATAAATTGTGACAAAGTTCCTGTTATAAAATGCCTAAAAGGCTAAAAAATAATATAAATAATATAAAAAATATTGCTTATTTATTTCCAAAAATGGACGGAATTTCTAATCTCTCCTGCACTAAATCATCCTGCCGCGTTCAGCGTGAGCCTGAAGGCGATCTCCACGAGATTCTGAGGCACATCTGCCAGATGACAGAGATAAGTTTCCCTACCGGTGGCCAGAAAGAGTCTCCCAATGACCCAGAACTCCGTGGCTTGCATCTTCAGCAGCACTCCGTGCTCCTTAATGGCCACCAGGGAGCGATGGGCATTGGGTTTGCTCGTCTCCTGCGCCAGCAACTGCCGGAAGCGGATTGTGTTCTGCAGAACTGTATGGATGAGGAAGCAAGTCTGCCTGAAGGTGCGAATCAGTTCCGGATTGTGAGTGCTTGTCGGCGCCAGGAGAATCCCCTCGCCAATCTCCAGTTGCACATAATGCAGGAGGACATTGTTCTGGCCAGCTGTCAGGCGACTGGGAATAATGTCGGATACTTCCTTGAGCAGAGTTTCCGTCTCTGACACATCGAATCCACTGCTACTCTTCTGACTGTCTGGGAAGCCATCCCAATCGCTGTCACTGTCGTCATCCTTCTTGTGGGAGTCCTCGCTGGTCAGACTGCTGGACACCTCCAAATTCTCACTGGAGGAGCTCTTGCGCTTCAGAATGGAGATCAATTCCATCTTCTTGGCCGGCGAGCTGCTGCTCTGGCCAGCCTCCTCCCGGACGCACTGTGGCCGGCGATTGGAGGCGATCCAAGTGGCCGCCAGTGTCTCAATTCCTCCACTTCGCAGATGCTCCAGCGTGTCCTGGATCTCCTCGACGTAGAACGACGACGGCGGGATGAATTGAGCCGCCGTGTTGTCCACATATCGAGACTCCAGCAGAACAGCCAGCGCCATCTGGCCACGAGCCACAACATTCAGGAACCATCTCCCTGTCGGCGTTCCGTAGATCTTCCCATTCCCGCTCAAACCTCGATTGCAGCTCTTGAGGAAGACCTCCTTCCAGATAACGCAATCCTTCACGCTCTGCTCGGTTAGGAGACGCGGAATCCCGTGGAGCCGGAGGAAGGCATTGATCTCTATGAGATCAGCCACTGGGAGATGATTGGCCAGGAGGAATCCCTTGAAGAAGACAGCACTGCCCAGAATATAAAACTCCCGATGAGATTTCAACGGTTCGTAGTTCCACTCCCGATAATCCATAGCTTCCATCTCACTGAGGGCATCATCGATGCGTAGCTGAGCCTCCTTGGGCAGCGCCACCAGATGCACTTCCCTCAAGATCTCCTCGAATGAGAAGGACTCCCCGTGAGAGCGACGCAATCTAATACTCTGATCAATGATCTGGCAGAGATTCCGGAGATACCCGAGATTCCCATCAGCGAAGGCGCTGGGCAGGACACGATAGCAGAACTCAAGAGTGCGCTGAATCTCTCTGGCCAGGAAGACAGCCTCCTCCTGACTCCCACTCGCCAGCGCCACAATCAACAGATCCTCATTAAACGGCGTGTAGACAATGTGGAAGATCTTCCCGTTGATATCCAGCGTTGTCACTTGCGGATTGGCGTGGAAATCCGCAGCCAGGAGAGAATTCAAAGTGAGGAAGGAACCACGAGTGGCATAGAAGCTGTTCCTCTCTTTCTCCGGGAAGCAGAACAGAGTGTCTTGATTGATTGGTCCGACATCTCCATTCATCGTCAAATACAACAGCCCGAAGATCTCATCATCCCCTGACACACCAGGAAAGAGAACTCCCAAATTGCTGGCCACCATTGAGAGACTAAAGAACTTCGTCAGGCACTCCTGAGGCTCCTCGATGGGCTTCTCATCGGCGGTTTGCTGGAGGGTGAGAACAGCATCCGCCGGGGATTCATAGGCCAGCAGGAGAGCCTCCCAATTGGCCACTGTCACCTCCTGATCGTCAATCCGCTTAATCCAGTCACCAACCTTGATACTCTGCAGCGCCGATGAGAATCCCGCCACCATGACGCGCTCACCGTCCGGAAAGGGACATGTAGCGATGCCCAGCAGTGACTCACTGATACTAGTGCGTCTCCCGAACTTGTGACGTCGTGCTGGATCAACTCCAATCGTGAGCTCCTTCATCTGCCCCGAAGACGTCTCCCGGAACGTGACTTTGTTCTCAGCGCCCGGGAGGGGTAACTTGGGGCGTCGGATGAGCTTCGAGAGCTTACTTATGCCCGAACTGCGAGCACTCCGACGCGTGCTGACGCGTCCAAAGGCGTTCCGGACGGACGCCAGAGTATTCACGACGTTCTCTTTGACGACGTTCTGAGCGGCTGGATGGAGTTCCAGGTAGAATAGTTGTCCATCGTGGGTGACAAAGGGCTCCCAATCGGGAATGTAGCTATCATCACTGGAAAATACCCCAAGAATTGGCTGAAATGTCCAGGAAATTGCTGGGAAACTTCTTACCTTCCGGTGTATGAGGAATGCGAGGAGAAACTGGATGAAGAACTGTGTTCACTCCACTCTGCTGAGGAGCTGGAGTGCCTCTCGCCCTTGAAGGGAATATCCTGGGCTTTACTCATTTCCTGCCCAGGGAAATCCAGCTTTTCCTCCACGTAAACAACAACAACAGGTGATTTGTTTGGCAGCGTCACTTGATAGGTTTCTAATGGTTTTCATTTCCCCTCCAACAGTTAATTGGTTTCTTGTGTTTCTCGCGACCGGGAAGAATTTTATTGCCTCCAATTGTAAGCGGAAATGTCTCTTTTCCCAGCTTATTCTCATCCCTCTGATGATCAGAATCCCCCCAAGGATCAAGGTAGTATCAGATTTTGTTGAAAACCCCCCGGAAAAGTCTTGATTTATCGGTTTTTTCAGACGAGAAATCTTGGCTATCCAACGCGAGTTTTGTTCCTCTCTGTCTGCCCGGAAAATCCCATGAAGAATCCCCCTCTCCGGGTCCATCGACCACCAGGACTAATCCCGAGAGTCCAGAAGTCACCCAAGACACTGATCTCACGCCGAGAAGGAAGCATAAGAAGGAGAAGAAGAAAAAACGGAAGAAGCAGGAGGAATCTAACCTCATTCTGGAGTTTACTGGCCAGGAGAACTACTATGTGGACAAGAAGTGCGAGATTGGTTATCTTAGGGTCGATAAGCTGTACAATCCCGCTTGTCCGAGGTACTTCAGCTCCCGGAATGTGCTGGGAAAGCCTCCCAGGAGTGATTATGTCAAGTACAAGCGTTATTTCGCGAGGAAGCCCAAGAAATCCGATCAACTTCCGGACAAGGAGGGCAAGTATCAGCTTTCCGAGGAGGAATTCCTCGAGAAGAACAAAGATCTAAATGCTGCAGTGAGACAGAATCCCACCAACATTGCTCAGTGGGTGGAATTCGTCAACTTCCAATCCCTAACGCCCAGTAAATCCTCTTCCACGAAAGTCAGCATCGCGGAGCGGAAGATGGCGATCCTGGACAAGGCTCTGGCCCAGAATCCCACCAATGAGGAGCTGTATCGGGTCTACGTGGACACCATCAGTGATGTTTTCCCCTCCTTCGAGGTCAGCAAGATTCTGGAGAAGCTTCTGGCCAAGGATCCCGTGAGCTACACCCTCTGGAGCGCCCAAATCCTCGCCACCCAAGGCTCAATGGCGCGCTGTATCGTGCCGGATGTGCTGAAGCTCTACGACAAATGCATGACCGTGATGTACCGGAAGCTCCGGAATGACGCCACAATGCTCAAGCTCTTCACCAGCTGCAGCTTCTTCCTGCGCCAGGCGGGACTCCTCGAGCAGTTTTTCGCGCTCATCAAGTTGGCGCTGGAGCTGAACGTCTCCCCGGACAAGTTCACCGGAATCGATCCACTGGAGACGGATCAGAACACTCTGGTGGAGTTTGAGGAGGTGGTTCTCACCTCTGGACTGCCCATGAGTGAGATTTGGCTGCGAATTGAGAAGTTGAGAACGAGTTTCAACTTCCTGCCTTGCCCCGTTGGGATGAGTTGCACGGATCCTCAGCGTTCGGTCTTCAACGAGGATGTTTGTCACTTTATCTATCCGCTGGTGAATCACAGCAACTCCCTGGAGCTGGTCTTCATCATCCTGCGACTCCTCAAGGTGCCTCTGCCGCACTATCGCGCCTTCTGGGGGGAGAGCGAATCCGCGGAGGATCAGGGAGGTGAGTTCTTGTGGATTTTCTTAAAATTCATTCATTTTTGAACGTGAAAAAAATTGTTCATTACCGGGAGTCGAACCCGCGATCTTCAAATCTGGTGAAATTGTGAAAAAGTCGAACTTTTCATCGGATTTGAATGAGCTCGAGTTCGAATCCCGGTTAAGATTTTTTTTTACTCTTTAATTCAATCCAATTTTGCTTTTTTTAACCCGTAAAATCATTTATTTAGTGTTTCACACAATAGTTTTTGTTAAACTACAAGAAAAAATCCAAATTATCTATCTTAAATCCCAGCCGCGAATCTGGATGCGCCTGAGGAGATGTTAAACTTCCTGCTATGCTGGGACTTTGCCCCGGAAGCCACTGAATCAGCCCAAAACCTAATCCGGGAAGTGGCGGTGGGTCCGAGTTTCATGAGTAGTTGGATCGGCAGCGACATCTACACCCGAACATTGGGTGAGATTATCCTAAAACTCGCTGATTGCTACTCAGGACGCCAGAGGAGTATGTTTGTGCTCCTGTGGATGCGCTTCCAGCGTCTCCTGGTCACAATTGATCGACTAGAGGGAAAACTGGAAAGAGGGAAGATCTTCCGGCGAACCATTAAGAGTGAACTGAAACGAGAGGAGAATCGATATGAAGTGAATCTCTTCACGGAATATGCCTTGATTGAGTATCAAATTGGCGGGAAGGAAGCTGCTGAGAGTGTCTTCCGGGGAGCAATGGCCAGTGAAGGAGCCCTCAATGCGGATAGATTTCACGCTGTGGTGACTTTCTGCGAGATGTGGCTGAAGGAGGGAGATCGAGGGAGAGCTCTGGAGGCTCTGTCTTGCCTCGTCATTGGAAAACAGGAAAGTAAGCACGTTTATATTTTATATCCTTTTTGTTTTAGTTTCTACTGGATGTGGAGAAAAGAAATATTTTTTTAAAACTCTAAACTTAAACTGTAACTTGAACTGTTTTTTTTTTCAGCCCAGCCATTTGATGCATCGCAAAAGTTACTGCTGGTGAAGAAATTACGGGATCTCCTTACGAATCTCATGGAGGTAGAGTTGAAGAGTGAAATGGAGAAGGAGCATCTGATCCTCCCTGATTATCTCGCAAATGTCATCAAGGCCAACATTTACGGGTTGTTTCTGGTGAAAACCCACCAGGAAGCGTTACTGCTCATTCAGAGCGTCAGAACGAAACTTACCAGTAAGAATTCGCGAGATTCTTTTCTCCAAGAAATGTTGTACGAACTAGAGGCCAGTGTGGATGCCTTGGCGCGTTGTCCGAGGTTTGAGGCAATTGAGGAAGGAGTGCGGAAATTTCCGGCCAACATGTTCCTCCACAGATGCTTAATTGCCGTTCACTCTGCCCCCTGGTGGAAGCTCAAGGGATGTCTTGTGAAATGTTTAACGCCTCAGGCGATTCTTATGCTGATCGTTGCGGCGAGGACGCGTCATGCCGTCCAGGAGGATGAAGTTCTGCAACGGAGTCAACAACTTCGGGTTCTCACGGTGTTGAGGGGAGCGACAAGTGGAGTTTTAAGGAAGAATCCGCTGATGTGGCGTCTTCATCTACGCAGTGCGTACGAGTTGGAAGCGACTCTGCATCAGTGTCGCAATGTTCTGTTCTCAGCCCTGGATGAGTGTCCGTGGAATAAGTCACTGTACCTGGATGGGGGTGTTTATGTGCCGCACGAGCTCACCCAACTCCAGGATCTCATCATTGAGAAGCAGCTGCGAATTTATGCCTTGCCGGAGGAGCTTGAGATACTGCGTAGCAACGATGGGGTGAGTCATTTTATTATACATTATATCAGCTCTGGTTGGCGGGAGGGGGGAGTGTTGCTAATTAACACGGTAGAATCACAAACACACACACACACCTTTTGGCGGAAAGGATGCGATTTACTCATTATGTTCCTGAACTCATTCTCGACACCGTCTCAGTGTCACGGTGTCGTAAAGTTTCACTAATGATGATGAAGAGTTGACGCGACGAGGAGGTGGACCAATTCCCGGAATCAGAGATACTTACTTATTTATGGATTTCCTAATTCGGATTTAGGTTTACTTTTGAGGTTAGGAATGTTAGTCGGTGAGCGGGTCCTAGAAAAGATCTTCAAAAACGGAGATAAAGTTCGGTCTAGGTTCGACTTTAGAGCCTCTATTGATGGTTGGACGAAGTTTTAAAGTTTATTGACTTAAAACTTCAAGCTGGCTTTCAGATTAAGTCTGGACAAGCCTTAAATTCAGGCCTGGCTTAAAATTTAAGACTGGCTTTAAGCTTAAAACCGGCTTAAATCTTAATATTGGCTTTGAACTTAGAGCTGGCTTTGACCTTAAGGCTTGCACAAAGCTCGTGGTTGGCGTCTTATAGCTTAAGAGCTGGTTTAAAGATTTAGGCGGGGTTTAGAGATCTGGCTATAAACTAAAGCCTGTTTTAAAATTTGAGGCTGGCCTAAAGCAATAAGGTTAGCCTAAAGCTTAAGGCTTGACTTAAGCAATAAGGTTAGACTTAAGCAATAAGGCTAGCTTAAAGCAATTATGCTGATCTAAAACAATAAGGTTAGCCTAAAGCTTAAGGTTTGACTTAAGCGATAAGCCTAGCTTAAGCAATGAAGTTTGACTTAAGCGATAAGCCTAGCCTAAAGTAATAAGGTTTGACTTAATCAATAAGCCTAGCCTAAAGCAATAAGGTTTGACTTAATCAATAAGCCTAGCCTAAAGCAATAAGGTTTGACTTAAGCAATAAGCCTAGCCTAAAGCTTAAGGATTAGCTCAAATTAGAAGTTTATTCTTTATTCATGCGACTGATACGCTGCAAACTTTGTTAGTTGTCCGCCTCTGGGATAGAGAGTGTGCTATCCATACTAATTGGTAGGAGTCAACTCATGGCTGAGAAAGACGAATGCTTAGGGTGTAACTGGGTTGATTAGCCCCCTCGGCAGCTGGTTGGCGAGTATGTCCCCCGGAATCAAATTCATCTGAATCCTTAATTAGTTATATCTCGCAACGGTGGAGGCTTTAAAGGGGGGTAATTTAATTTAAAATTCGAATCAGTAAAGTTGAAACGGAAACGGTTTTAATTTGTCTAATTCAGACGTTTCTTTCGCATTTTCGACGTTTTATGTAATTGTTTGAAATTCGGTGTAACTTTTGCCCACTCTGTGTTTCCCCCAGTTGGAAAAGCATATAGAACTAGTAGGTATATAGTATTTGTATTTAATTTAAGTGTACTTTCCATTGTGACGCTCTTTTGTACCGCCTTTGGCGCAAAACTCCGCCAAGGAGGTTGGTTTATTAGGAAAAGTCTGTCTTTGCTTGTGAATATGGAAGTTATATACTGCGGATTTTTCTTTCATTGTTCAGCAAGGAAAGAAAAAGTGCAAATTGAGAGAGAGAGGGTGAAAAGATAGAATGAAAAGTATTTCAATTCTACTGTTTATATGAATTAGAAGTTTGTGGTGTAAAAAGCCATAAGAAAAAGAGCAAGTAACTTATTTGGAGTGAAGAAGAGAGAGAGAGCAATGAATTGTTGGAATTGATTTAAAAGTTTTTCACTTTTCTTTCACATCTTTTTCACATCTTTCTCTCATATATACTTTTCCCCTCTGCTTCTTTTTTAATGACGCCTCTCTGGACGAACGGGGGGAAGGAGGAGGAAAAAACTTTCTAAATTATTCTTTTTCTCGCGTAGACTTCATGTCATTTGAGACAAGTTGAAAATCTCTATTTCTTTTACACTTTTCCCGCCTTTCCCCATGTCTTTGGGCTTCCCCTCTGGTGAATGGGGGGATTTCTTGGAGGCGGTAAGAGAAGAAAGTTATTGGTTAAATCTAGAATTTCTCCCATATGGGTTCTGTTTCATTAGATTCCTTCGTGTTCGCACAAACCCAAATGAAATGACTTTGACGTGTTGTTTTCTCTTTGATGGTGATTTTTTCTACTTTCCTTTTTCACTGCTTATTGGGAAAATTAAATTGAATGAGCTATGTGGAATGTTCTTAATGATTTTATCTTGTTTTATTGGGAAGAGTCTGGTTGGTAGTGAGTTTTGATATCTATGATTTAAATCTGGCAATTCTTGAGGGTTTTATACTTTATGTTGGAAACTGATGTATGATCTAACTTTTGGATTTTGATTCCAAATCTAGATTCTTTGTTTAAATCCTGAGTCGTAGACTTCAGATCCTAATACTAAATGCAAGATTACTACTAAGCTTGTCTAGATCTTATATCTGAATCCTAGATCTAAGATCTTCAATAAGAATTCTAGATCTTAGATCTTGTGTCTGAATCCTAGATCTAAGATCTTCAATAAGAATTCTGGATCTTAGATCTTGAATCTGAATCCTAGATCTAAGATCTTCCGTAAGAATTCTAGGTCTTAGATCTTGTATCTGAATCCTAGATCTAAGATCTTCAATAACAATTCTAAATCTTAGATCTTGTATTTTAATCCTAGATCTAAGATCTTCAATTACAATTCTAGATCTAAGATCTTCCATAACAATTCTAGATCTTAGATCTAGGACTGAGATACCAGATCTGAGATCTAGTATAATAATACTAGAATTATGATCTTTGATTACAATTTTAGATCTCAAATCTTTTACCTTGATCCTAGATTTAGAGATTTGAAATCTAAATCTTACATGTCTGACCAAAATCTTGAATCTCAGATGCAATTAAGATATTTTCAAATCAAATTTGTCTTTAATTCAGCAAAAAATTTTCACCCTTACTGATGTTAGATGGGAAAGTGATTCCAGATTGCTTCGAACCTGGATTGAAGTTGCTTCAAGCTCTGTATTCATTCCAAAGAGCTTTAGAGACATGTGAGTGAAGTATTTTGGTCAAAAGGACATGATTTACCACACATTCATTCCCATCACATTGATGGGGAAGAATGAATTCTTCCTTTGTCCTTCCTTATCCTCTTACATTGCAATTTAAGAGTCGCTTTACTTCTGAGTCCCTCCAATTTGTCTTGAAATGGATTAGAAACAACCCCCCAAAGGAAGACTTTCTGTTTGCACAAACTATTCACCTGTCCGTTTTCCTTTACTCTCTCTGTCTCTATATATCATCAAAGGTAAAGCAATAAAGGGAATCTTTTTTTTCACATCATATTGTGCACACCTGTTTCTTTTTCTCCCCCATCAATTGTTAAAGTGCAAAGGTGGGGGGTAAATTCAGTGAAGAAAAGTCCAATATTTTGTGAACTTTTAATGAGAAAGCTCTCTTCCAATTTGTTTTGAGAACTGAGAGATTTTTGTTAATTTCATCCAATTAAAATCTGTTGAACATTAATAATTCTTCCCAGAAATTATTAATTCTGATAACTTTTGTGCCGTATACTTAATTAAATATTGAAGCTTCAGATAATCAAATTTCGGAGGCATTCTCTCGAAAATTTCTCCTCCAAAATGATGAATATTAATTTGCAACTTTGTGGTGAATATTTTATTTATTTTGACCTCATTGTGGAAGAACAAAGCCTTATAGGTATTGTTTTTGTTGCTCCACCAAGCAAGGATCGCGAAGGACAATAATATAATCCATCTGATTCGCGAACGTGTCTGAAATAACCCCTCAAAAGCTGCAAAAAAGGCAACTTGTGAGCTGACAGGAAATTTATATGTCAAACTTAATGGCAAGCCAGCTGGCAGTATCACCTGGCACCTCCAATTTTTACGCAATTTCTTTTTTATTAAAACAACCTAAATCACTTTTGGGGCAAATTTTTACATAAAATCCAAGAGAAATTCACTCTAACGAGAAATGGGAACTCCACAAAATCCATTTTTCCCAATTTTCTCAATTTTATATTTGTTTTTTACTTTGAGAAGGAAACTCGCCGTCAAATGTCAATTTGCCTAATCATTTTTTTGACAATTGACAGCGACGCGCGGAAAACAGTTTTTGTTCATTTGTTTTGCGATAAATTCATTTTCTTGAGTCTGTAGGTTGAGATAAGGCAATGGAGTGTCTATATTTAAGTGATTATCGTAGAACTAGTTAAAAAAGTGACATTTTCTCTACTTGAGCGTCATCTTAAGCAGTTTATTGGGGCTTTTTAGGGCCTCCATTCATCATTAGAGTAGATTTCTTTTGGATTTTAAGTGAAAATAATGAAAAATTCACCCCAAATACGATTGAGGTTATTTTTAGGCTTTTCCCGTAAATCTTATGGCAAGCCTGTCAAAAACTTGCATGGCGTCAGATGCAAATTTTTGAATTGTTTCAACCGACTTTTGTTCATCAATTTTTTTAATCTTAACGGAATTGAACGTTTATGAGACATTATACTCAGCTAAACCATCTTGTACTGAGCAATTTGTGCAACTGTTGCTCACTTTAAAGATCCAGATCGGGATAGGTTTGCCTCTTTCAAAGAATACATCGTTTTTGGTCAACATAACCTTATTTTCGCGGTAATTTCGAGCACGAAAAAAATCATTCTTTGTGGAGATTCGAACCCGGAACTTTCTGAAACACAATTGAGTTACTTAATTGACATAACCTTATCTCTCTGATTCAACGTGTTGGAGCACTTAGCTTAGTTACTTTGCCCTGTTTTTTTTTATAATAAATGCAATTAGTTTGCTGGAGTATTGACTGTTTTTCGAGAGAATAACGAATGATTGATGAATAATTAAAAGTTATTTTAAACTGGGTCACAAATAAATTTATTTTGTATAATTCTACATCACTTCAATCCTCCCATTTAAACTTTATACTATTTGTGCTAAATTGACAAATAGTCTCATGAATTTTGGGGATATATTATATAAAATCTCTCTCACTGTAAAATGTGAAAATGTTTATCTCCCTTTGAATGACAAGATGGGATTGCAAAGAGCTGGGAGGATAGGATAGATGTTTATGTGTGTGTGAGTGTTTGTATGTTGGGATTAAAAATGAAATGTCCTGCACAAGATGTAGTGCTTAGTTGTATATCACCCATAAAGAGACATGGGGAGTTACATGGAAAAGCCATGGGTACAAAGTCCCCAATGGGACTCAAAAGCTCTCTCTCTCACATTTCGAGGGTGTATAAAGGCTATAATCTGTCAGGGAAATCTCTCTTTAAAGATGTTCTCATACAATAATGGTAATATATTAAATCACTTGTACTAATTTCCATTTTGTGTATGTTGCCAACATATAACCAACGATGGATGGGCCCCGGGATGGGGTGTTGTTGGCCAAGATGCGGGATGGGAATACATCAACCCGTTAAATTTATATCGGTGAAGTCCCTTTTCCCATGCCTTCCATGCCTAACGTACAAAACGGGCATATCCGGATGGCTGATAAGGGATCACTCATGGGCTTTTGATGTGAGAGAGAGAGCACACAGCGACTGTGTGGAGTCCCTCGTGTATGTTAAAGCGTGTAATTAAATTTTATTTGATCATATCAAACACGCATTTTGGGGACGATATCTCGCGTGATTAATTGAAAGGCCCTCGAGAATTTATACATATCACGCTAAATGCTTTATTCTTCCTGGTTAACACTTCAAAGCACTTCCTGGAAATTAGATTAATTGAAAATCTCCTAATTGCTCTGTTATGTACGCGAAATTCGTTGGTTTAGAAGAGATTATTTTAGATGTGGCATTTTTTGCCACTTTAGAGATTCTAGGTTACTTTTTCAGTTTTTGTAACTTTCCTATGATTTTTATCCATTATTTTGTCTATTATTAGACGCATTATACAAAGAAGTTCTCTAAAAGCGTAAAAAAAACATTTTGACAGGTGCAACTGTCAAAGTGACAGCGTCAAGAAGTCTGATTTACAGATAAAAGTATTCTGTGATAGATATTATGCTAAATTTCAATTTCAAACATGTTTGAAATCAAAATTTAGCATAAGATATATTCTAGAAGACTTTTACTTAAACCAGAGTTTAAAATATTCATTAAAACGTCAACTGTCACTTTGACAGTTACACCTGTCAAAATGTTTTTTTACGCGTAGAGGTATAAAATTCTCTATAAACAACTGAACAATGTCTCCTACGCTTATCCGTGATGAAGTTTATGTTTGCTAAAATCAACATGATGTGATATGGTAGCAATTTCATTTAATTCATCCTAAAGGATCTCTTTCAATTCAACACAGTTGCATACATTATTTTATGGAGTATATCCGACACACATCTCCTGTCAAATACAAATTTGCCACATTGTGAAAATATTTGCATAATATGATGATATTTTTGATGAGTTTGAAAATGATAATTTACCTAATGGGATGCAAAATATTCCGGGGGGTAAAATTCTGTCGATAAAATTATTGAATATTGAACATGAGAGCAACAGTATTGCATTTGAATTGAGAAAGTATTATATATAATTGGGTGTCCTTCTGTAAAAGGAAAATATACTAAAGTCAAAGGATAGATTGAAATGGAAATGCATTTTATTAAATTTATTTCTCCTTACAAAATAATTTTCCTTCAACTTTTCAATATACGACGACCGTCTTTCATCTTATTCTCCATTTGATGTTGTGAGGAAGTTAAAGTGAGGAGAAAACTTGTATTGACAAGGAAGGGAGGGAGAAAGTGAATATTATTTTGATTTCAAGTGAATCCAATTTCACCTGAGAGCTTCTCATTCTAAAATGCATCCAATTACGATGAGAGATAAATTAGTATTTTGTGCAAAACTATCTCTCAGCTCATCTTTGACAATAATTATTCCATTAAAGGATTTAGGATTTAACCAACCCTACCTATTGTTTGTGTTGAGAATGGGGCGTTCTATGCGATTTAATTGATTCAATAGAAGCAAAATTCATTTTAAACCAAACCCACACCCACTAATCCCTTTGTTTCTAATGCTTTGCGTTTATAATGTATTCAATTGCAAATCCTGGACAATAGTAACCACTTGCTTCACTCTATGGTTTGCAATCTATACATTTTCAAGAGGTTCGGTCGTTATGTAAATTTGGTTTGTAACAAAGAGTTGTAGAATTATATGTTTTACAAATTACCTACATGTAAATGGGAAAAATATTCTCTTACACTGAGAAAAATCTTTGGTGTGTTATAGGATCGTCTAGGATTTGCGGAAGATCGATCGATTTTTTAGGTTAGGTTTGGGGTTGCCATGCGTGAAGTTGGCGGATCTGCTGAATAACTTGTGAGTTGTGCTAAATATACCTAATAGAAATTGGTTTCAACCAAAAAGCGAATCACAATTGGCAATCCAAGTGTTTGATGGTCCTTCGAGAAAAGTACAAAAGGGAGAATGAGGTTAGGAACTTATTGAATTCAGATCCAATTACTTTGGCCGAACTCTATAGATATGGCGATGACACTCTCCAAAATTTGACTCCAAAACGGATGACGAATACCCAGAATTCGCTTTCGCTTTTCTTCATTTTCATTCAAATTTTCACGATGCAACGATAAAAGTGAGGTTATGGTGAAGATTCTTATATGTTGATTATCTTCGCCATAACCTCACTTTTACGTGACATTTTTTTTGTGAAAATTCGAATGAAATTGAAAGAAAAGCGAAAGGGAATTGCTCAAAAACTCTGAATAAGGACAGAGCAAATCCATTCTGGAGATTTTTCAACCATTTTGAAATCCTCAACTGGCATACAAGTTAAGCATGATAATCTTTTTGATTTTGACACATACAAAACCACCAAAAACGGAGTAATCCAGTAATCTAACCTCACATTTTTATTCGTGAAGAAACTAATAGTGATAATATTTAATAATTTAAGAAATAACTACACAAAATTGTTGAGAAACAACATTATATTTATTATTAAATGACTGAAAACAAGACAGATTTGAATTTTGAAGCAGGAGCGATCGAATTTCTATCTTCGCATTCCTTTTTCTGAGCGCAATTCTCAGAGGAATTTCGTAGGAAGTTTCCTGATGACTTCCCGCCATTTTGAAAAGAGAAAAAGCAAAAAAAAAACTTGGGAACTTCTCGTTATAGAAATGTTTTCACTCGCTTTTTTAAGCGGAATTTTTAATCTCATTTTATGCAGCTAATATCTATGCTCATTTGATCTAATTAAATTATGATTGAAATAAATGATTTTTTCTAGTCAAGCACTCAATTATAATAGATGATGCTATAGTAGTGATAAAAAATTTCCATGATGAATAATATGCTATCAATAGAATTATAATCTCCGCTGAATTTACGTTGCACTTCAATTACTTTACGCCAGCTCTTTGAGAGCTTTTATTTGTGGGGTATTTACTTTCACTCGTGATTATTTCTCGCAGTTCCCTCTATGCTATTTTGCTATCGCTTTTCCATTTTTTTTTCTTTCGAGAGATTTTGCAGTGAATTGTGCGAAATGCTGAGTGGGTGCTTTTAGTATTTTTCCCTCCCCCATTATTCACTGTGAATTTCACCTAGAGGTTGTCTAGTTAATTTCTACCTGTGGAGAGGAGTTGCGGCACTCAGGAGAGATTGCTGAAATGATAGAGGAGTGTAATTTGTGAAATACCCCGTGGCAAACGGTGAAATTTTGTTGGAGATTAGTTTTGGTGGGTAGTCCAGTAATTAGTTTGGAGTATATAGGTGATACTGGGGGCGAGAGTGGGGGGTGGGGGTTGTTCCTGAAATTTGGTGTTGTGTGAATGTCACCCAACATTGACCATTGCATGGAGATAATAGGTTTCCAATAAACCGCCCGTGGTGAAGTTTATCACCTCTATATAAGTTCTCACACTCTTGGCGCTCTTGGCCAATATTCCAGGATAAACATAGAGAGAGAGAGAGAGAGAGAGAGAGAGAGAGAGTGAATTTTCCAGGATATCTCCCACGGGGGATAGGCTATTTCTGTGTTGTCCGCATAAAGTCCCCGTTTGTATGATTATGAACAACTCGCTGGGGGTTGTTTTTCTCGCTTCTCTACTTTGATATTCACCCTCAGCATGTTTTCTGGTTGGAAGAGAAAACCACGTCAACATTTTCCGCCTCTACACGCAAATTGCTTTATCAAATTTTCCCCGGATGCATGAGCTGACACCTTCCCATCACACATTCTGTCTCATCTTGCCCACTGTCAATTCTCACCAGAGTGGCCCCCATGGCCATCCCAAGGGTGGCCCATCTCAGAATGAAAATGTACAACTTCCAAAAAGAGGAGGATTCCCTAAATTGTAGTTAAACAGGGGTAGATTCAAGTTTCCTATGGAATTCCAAAGGAAGAGGAAAGATCCTCTTTGTCTATGGAACATTTCCCATAGTTGTCCATGGGAAAATCAACTTTGAGAAAATGAATAGGTTTCCTATGTGTTTCTAAAGGAAGAGGAACTTTCCTATGGAATTCCATAGGAAAGTTCCATAGGAATTCTATAGAAAATTTCCTCTTAGTCTATGGGAGTTTTCTCATATAGTTGTCCATGGGAATCTTATAGTTGTCCCTAAAATCAACTTTGAGAAAAGGAATAAGTTTCCTATGTGTTTCGTAAGGAAGAGGAACTTTCCTATGGAATTCCATAGAAAATTTTTTCTTAGTCTATGGGTGTTTTCCCATATTTGTCTATGGGAATCCTTATGGTTGTCCCTAAAATCAACTTTGGGAGAAGGAATAAGTTTCCTATGTGTTTGCAAAGGAATTCCATAGGAAAGTTCCTCTTAGTCTATGGGAGTTTCCCCATAGTTGTCCATGGAAATCTTAGTTGTCCCTAAAATCAACTTTGGGAAAAGGAATAAGTTTCCTATGTGTTTCCAAAGAAGAACTTTCCTGTGGAATTCCATAGGAAAGTTCCATAGGAATTACATAGGAAAGTTCCTCTTAGTCTATGGGAGTTT